>JABXJD010000012.1:6417500-6420000 GCA_013375575.1 Percina caprodes | reverse complement strand
AGAAAGAAAAGGGGGAAAGTGAGTGTTTTGCACACTACTGTACAGTATAGTACTGTGCATTACAGTAAGAACTGGCACCTATCATTAATTAGTAGTCCCTTTCCTGTTTATTTCAAACAAACTAAAAGTAAAGTGCATTACCTCATATGCACAAACAGGACTTTTCCTCAGAAAGACTTTGCTGATACCAAAGTGTACAACAGAAAATCTTAAAGGCTTCCTTTTTTAATTAACTAAGAGAAGGTTGAATCACTATTTTGTTAACTGGTAACTGAGAATAGTGACATTTATTTGTATACGAATTTAGATTACCAATTTACAGAGGCTGTGATGGAGTGATGGAGAAGAAAGCAAGTTCTCTCATGAGATTATAATAAAACCAGGAGAGGAAAAGAACATAGGACAGGCAGACAGGATAAGGTTTTAATGTGTAATTTCATTATTTGAAATTAAAAGGAATGCACACATGGTCTAAAACTCTGTGTGCAGAAGGAGAGTTTAATCATATATTATATATTAATTAAAGTCACACAAATTCATGTATTTTAGATTATATAAAATTATGTAGTGGACATTTAGACACATGGATAAGTGTGGGGACTATCGGGAAGGAGGAGCTTAAAAAGAAGAAATATAATTATTTAAATGAAACAATAAATAAAAAAGATCAGATATGTAGAAAGAAAGACAAAAGATGGGTAAGCGAGGTAAAGAATGAGATATTTAAATGGAAAATAAATACGAGAAATATCAAAACCTCAGAGAAGATATAAATGTGCAATATCAGGAGGAGAAACAAGATGTGAAAGAAAAGAAGAAAAAGAAAATAGATGTGGAATGAAAAGATCAAGAGGGACAAGAGAGAAGGAGAGGTGGTTGAGAGAGAGAGAAGTGAGAGAACATGAAGTAATGAGAAGTAGATGAAGAAAAGAAAAATCCTCCTGTTTAATAAATAAAAATCCATGACGGCATTTTATTCAGGCAACAAAAAAAGGCTGCGGTCCACTGTAGTCAACAGTGAGGAAGAAGAAAGAGAGAGAGAGTGAGAGAGAGAAAGAGAGATGAAGGGTAGCGATATATAGTAACAGGAGACCAAAGAAGGATGACAGAGGGGGAGGATTCAAAAAAGAAGAGCAGTGGGAGGAGAAAAGAGAAGTGAGAAGAGTGGAGTGGGGAAAAAAAGAGAAACTATCTGGGAGATGAAATCAGTAAGGAGGACATAGACAAAGGTACATTTTGTAAAAACAATATACAATACTGCAAGAGATATTTTTGATTTTCAGTATTTATCAAAATGGAGATATCTTAAAGTTCTGATATGTTACAATTTAAATGAGCTTTTATAGTAATCAATTATATATTCAGAACAATGTAAAAAGTATATTGACAAAATGCAAATATATATACACGCATCATTTGTAAGCTGTATTAGCTCTTGTAGAAAAATGTATGGCCGATTCCTGACAGGTATACAAAATGTTTAAGCTCTGAGGAATCGGATTGACCACTTCATTTGTAAAAAAAAATGTCACCAATGAATGAAATCACACAAGGAATTGTTAAAAAATTCAATGAAGGTTTAAAGATTCTAAAAGATGTGTGTGTGTGTGTGTGGGCATCATGTATGTGAAACAGAAGATGGCAAAGCAGCTGATTGGTTATAAATAATAGACCTTAAATATTACCGTGACAATTAAACCCCTATGGCTGAGCACCAAAATGATCAAAGAGAGAAGCATTATGTGTGTGTGCTCACACATAAATATCCGTGTGTGTGTGTGTGTGTGTGTGTGTGTGTGTGTGTACCAGAAGGGGAGGCTTGCAGGGTCCGTCCCGTGGAAGGTAGGCTGGCTCCACATCCGACAGCTGTACAGGCCATCAGCACAAAACTGTATTCTGTGTACGGCTGCAAACCTGTAGCACACAGACATGTACACATACTACATAAACTTAAAAGCACATGCAGGATGGAAAATCATACACATATTTTCTATGTTTAGTTTAGTTTTTTATTCCTAACACAATAAACTGTGCAGATTATTTTTTTTTTAAAAACATGACATGAACAGAGGAGATAAAGAGGGAGAGAACCCTAACAACACAACAAAAAATGTGGGTAAAAGTAAAAAAGTGAGAGAAGAAAGCTTGCATCCACGTATCACAACCTGTCTTAGTAACAGTTTTCTTTCTCTCTCTATCCATTCCACTCTCCCTCCCTCTGTTCTTTCCACATTCTCTCAACGGATGGATCCATATCTGTCGGTGTTAAATTATGCATGCCATAACTCAATAATGAAACAACATAAAGATGGGCAGCCGCGGAACTGACATGGGATAGGACCGGTCCAACGCTGTAATGTCATCAGCTTTTGATCTATGATAATTATGATACCTTGGTATGCGTTTAGGCTACAGCATCCAGACATGATTTATTTATAGGTAGCTATGCAGTATAAAAGAAATCACATAGCGACAGAGTGGTCCTTTAACTGCAACCAAA
>JABXJD010000012.1:6347500-6412500 GCA_013375575.1 Percina caprodes | reverse complement strand
CTTCCATCCATCCATCTTTTCATCTGTTCCACTCCTTTCTTTCCTCCTTTACTCCATTTCAAAAAGTAATTTTGTGCACCTTTCACACCCCCATCCACCCTCTACCACTGTTTTACTTTTTACTGTATTGTTTTTGTATTTCAATTTGTAAGTGCACATGAACCGCTTCAACAGCTATGATTTAACATTAGTTTCTCATTACAACACCAGAACATACATACATTATGGAGAGGAACACTTGTCTAGGGCTGCAGCTATTGAGTATTTTAGTAATCAAGTATTAATTACTATTCTACAGATTATCCCATAGATCAATCGTGTAACCTGGTAAGAAAATACATTGGCTTTATTAAAGAGAATATTAAATATACAAAGAAAACTAACTAACTCATTTTTAGAAAAGGTAACATTTTTATTGCCGAGATTGCATAAAAAAATAATTAAACAAAGGCATCAATGATTTTGGAATTGTTACCACCCTATTTGAGTCTGTATATGTATTACTTGTTTGTGTCTGCATGGGGATGAGTGTGAATAAGACAAGATTAGGAGAAAGAAAAAGCTGTTTTTAATTAAAACATTTTTTTTACAATAAATAATCATTTATTGTGGGGTTGTTCTGAGTTGATATGCAGAACTGGTCAATGGGGCAACTCCAAAAATATGTTTCAGTATGTCTGCAATACATTCAAACACAGGAAGTTATTCCTAATGCATAAATGTGTTGTTACAAAGACAGATGCAATATGAAGTAGAGACAGCAAGAGAGAGCGAAAGAGAGAAAGAAAGAGAGGGAGAGATGAAGGCGGGAGGGAGAGAAAAAGGGGGGAGAGAGAGCGATAGATAAAGGGGGAGAGAGAAACTGCCCCAGTAGTGGTTTTGGCTGAATACGCAGGGTTTTCCAGAGTCTCACTTGGGGACAGGGGAATTTCACACACGCATGCTGGTTGCTTACACTGGCACATGGGGCTGGTACAGTATTACAGCACATTACCATCTCTATTTGGCATTGTTTCATTTGCCTCATGCCTACACATACAAACACACATGCTTGTGTGCACACAACTCCTGACCATACAAGCCAACCACAGGCACCATGGGAATAGTCTATTGGCTACTGGCAAAGCTGATGCCTGGTCTGAGTCCAAAACAGAGCAGAGAGCAGAGCTGTGAAGGGAAAATGCCACTGAAATTCAGCTTCAAAAGATGTCCTCACTCAGTTTTTATATGTAAAAATGAATATAGAAAAATCTTAACAACCTTTAAATACTTCTGAAGTTAGTTTGACTAGTCCAATTCCAGAAGTAGGTAAATAGTATGTATAGTGTAATTAATTTTTATTGGCATTTCTCTGTTGTGTCTCTAAAACGGACAACAATTGGTTTGCAATGCTTAATGCAGGTGTTTGTATCTGCATGTATAAGATCGTGTGTGTGTGTGTGTGTGTGTGTGTGTTTTGACTGATGGCAGAGGGCCAGCAACACAGCTCCTCCTCAGGATAGATAAAACAAGACCCACAAATCACCCAGTCCTGACACCACCATGTTTGTGTGCAGATCTACAAAATTAAGACAAGCCAACACTTCTGTTTGTCTGTGTGTGTACTAGCTGTATTCTTTGAGTGTTTTGTTAGAGCACTGGGTCTCAAACTGCTTTTGTTGTGCTGTTTTGTACTTATATTTTTTTCTAGGTATGTGAGCCTGAGCTTGTGTGCGCATCTACTATGTTGAAGTGTGCTTGCTTGTGTGTTTTTTGTTGTTGTTTTTTGTGTGTGTTCATGTGAGTGTATTTGTGTCTGTGTACAGGGCTGGGCCAGAGAGAGTGTGGTGGCTCAGGTGTAAATTCAGTCATTAGATGGCTTCCAGAAACCAGCATACATAAATAAATGCATAACAAACGAACAGAAAAAGGTGAAGGAGAGAATAGGAGTGGACAGATAAGCAGAGGAAGGCGAGGAGGAGTAGAGAAAGGGGTGGGAGAGAATAGGAGGTGGAGAAAGGAGAGAGAGAGATGACAAAACAAAGGAGTGCAGGGAAGAATATCTGGAGTATGAGGTAAGGAGGCAAGAAGGTGGGGATAGAAGTAAGAGGTGCAGGATCAGGTAAGGTGGGAGGAGGAGAGTAAGCAAAGAAAGGGGGAAAGGCTACAGGAGAGGAGAGAACAGGAACAGGAGAGAGGGTGAGGAAGTAAAATGAGAGTTCAGGAACAAAGGAAAAGTGAAGCATTTGATAATCTTAGAATCTTACCAGTTAGAGTATAATTTCTGGGCCCATCAAAGTGTGTAAATATGGTTCCGAGCCCAGTCTGGTTCAGGTGATACCGTTGTATGTTTCCATTGGGACGAATTGGTTCAGACCAGCTCACATTGAGGGAATAGGGGCTTAAAGCTGTTACCACTGTAGGCTGCACACCCTCTGGGACTCCCTGGACTGTCACTGCCACCACCTAAACACACACACACACACACACACACACACACACACACACACACACACATACACACACACAGAAGAAAACAAAAAAATTTACATACAATATAACAGATTTTTGATATTTTACAGAATGTACAAGGTGTGGATAACAGATGGATTTCTGCTGCAAGCATTTATGAAGGCAATTAATATGATCATAACTAAAAAACAAAAAAAAACTGTGTCCAAATTCAGGGCTTCTCTTTCTGAGAGCTTATTGACAACAGAGAAAGACATTTGCTGGTGATTTAATTTATTTCACCAAAAAATAAAACAGAAAGGTAAAATGTGACAGCAACACATATGTATGTTATAACCTGCTACCAGATAAGGCCAAAAAAGGGAGCAAATGAAATCAAGTGAAGTCAATGTTTAAAAACCAGTGAATGCAAAGGCCATTCTTTACACTATGATACGTCTGTTTTTATTGGCAATTTTACCAAGAGCAGTTAACCAGTGGACACTAATACTGGACACTAAGCATTTGTTGCTTCCAGTTTAAAAATGATCTCTCCAGAACGCAACTTATTCTGATCACAACATAGATATCGGGCCTTAGTTGAAAAACTCCATCACTTTTATATTTCTGCTTGACAAATAATCCAACTGCTTCAGCGGTTAAACCTGCAATGCACAAAAATCACTGCTTTTTAGTTGTTGTTGCGAGTGACCATTTTATTGTTATCTGCGGGCCGCTGTGAATGCTGGGTGAATGTGGAGACCATAGAATCACAGGACAATCTGCTGCTAATGGCAACAGGGATATCCTGCCTTAATAGACTGTCACTAGCACTTCCCCCACCTGTCCCACACAGTGCTATGCAATTAGAAGACTGCTACTACAACTAAGGAGACACACACGCATGTGCCTACACAAACACAACCACACACACATGCAAGTATACTGTATGCACGCAAACACAAAGAGGTGGAAGAGAGGAAACTGAGGCAGAGGGGAAGATAAGGAAGATGCATGGAAAGTGTATTATCAATCAGTGAGTGCTTCATTTAATCTAATCTATTACATTTTTACATATAAACCTGACAGAGAATCATTAATAGCTCAGAAAAATGATGCTTACATTTTACTGACATGTAATACAAAGCTGAATACATGAAAGCATGCTTCACTAGGATACTCTTCATCCAAACCTTCTTTCTATTTACAAAGGAATGGAAACTTGTACGGACAGAGGAAAATTGGATTGTGAGAGATACACAGAGTGAAGCGGGGATGTTGGACACCAGATGACAGTTGGTCCAAAAGAGAAACTGGTGTTTGGACAGTAGAAAGGAGAAAGGTTGAGAGGGGAAAGAGAGAAAGACAACAGTTGGAAGAAACTGTAGAGTGCACCGTTAGGATCAGGGGAATGACAGGAGACAAATAGCAGAGAGAACAGGACAAAAGGATTTGGAGACAGAGGAGGACCAATCGCTCTTCCTCCCTCTCTAAGTGACCAACCATATTAGATCAGCACCTTCTGTTGTCACAGCAGGTGTGCATTTGTGTGTGCCTGGGTTTGTTTGTCTGTGCCTCTGTGTGTGTGTGTGTGTGTGTGTGTGTGTGTGTGTGTGTGTGTGAGAGAGAGGGCTGATGCCAGGTAATTGCAATGGTGTATTAGGTTAGCCCAAGTTATCCCATAATTGGGACTGTTTGGCCAATTTTCACTGGTGTACGAACTAATCCAACTCACTCCCTTTCCCCCCTCTGCTAGGTGTGAGTGTTCTTGTATGTGTGGACATCTATGCGTGTGTGAGAGGGGGGAGGTATGTGTATGGCTTTAGGAGAAGTATGTGCATGTTTTCCTGGTCGTGTATTTTTTAGCAAAATTAAAACAAGTTTCCAGCCAGGATGATCTAGGAACCTGCTTTCATGGAGAAATGTTTTGGCTATGAGAGGTCACGTTGGTTTGCATCATGGTGTTGGCTTTCTCCGCCAATGAGGTCACGTTTTTGCCTCCGGTCTGTCAGCAGGATTAGGGAAAAACTACTAGCCTGATTTTCATGAAACTTAGTGGAAGGGAGTAGCATGGACCAAGGAGCGGATCCAAATCAAGAGGCGGATACACAATTTTTCACTTTCGTTAACATTGTAAAATAGGGCAATTGTGAGGTGTCGGAATAATTAGCTATCAACTTGGAATATTCACATGAATGCAAGTCGTAACATTAGCTGTGAGATGGGGCATGCCTTAGCGGAGGTCTATGTTCTGAGGCTACATTAACATTGCTATGTTTTGGTGCAGAGTTTTGAGCCAAAAGTGATCTCAAGTTGTGTTTTTAGATCCAGTAGAAGAACTAATCTATGTTTAACCTAACACGCCCAAACCATATCTCTCATCAACATTCTGGTATACAGCATTTAAACTCCGCAGTCAGTGTTGGTGTTGCCAAAGTTCTCTGGTTGCGGCCATTGAGACTGAAACACAATTCTTGAGATTCCAAACCAAAAGGGGGTAAGAAGTGTGAGGTGTAAACCATAGACTAAACCTAGAAAAAGATTAAACCAAAACGTAGCAATGTAAATGTAGCCTTAGAGTGCCCGTCTCATTCTAAAAATGTTAAATGCACCTTTGTTATCCAAATTGTATCATAATTCTAGGATTTTACAATTTCACAGTTGCATACTTAAGAGAAATCAGACTATCAACAGCCAATTCTGCTCTGAACAACACATTATCCATGTTGCCTTAATAAGCTGATAGTATTTTGGACTTTTGACTTTGTCTTTCTGCTTCGTAATGTTGACATATCTTTTAATGGCGTTTTAAATTAAATGTACACAAGTTGTTTGTCTAGTGGTTCACAGGTCACATTATCATTTCTCTTAGGTTCATGTACCTTACCTGTGCTCCACTCTTTGCATGTGTCTGGCTGCTCTGGCTCTAAAAAGTTACCACATGATGATGACCATAAACATACTGGCTACTTACAAGTGGATACCTAATCATGAGTACATCCACTGATGTATTGACTTTGGGGGTATGGGAGCCAAACAAGGGTGACAAGTCTTTTAACAAGTGGGTGAAAAATTCAGTACTACTTCCCAATCAGCTAGCACTGTAATACATTTACAAACAATAAAAAATAAAATGCTAAAAACAATAACAGAATCACTATGTACATAATGTGAAAGCCTAGAAGAATGTTGATACATTTTTCTTTCTCTCTCTTCTCTCATCTCTGACTGTTTATCACTCCTCATCATTCTCCCCAGCATCCATTTAATGTATACGTTAATCCATCTATTGTCTATTTATCTATCGACCCCTCAACCTGTTCAACCAACTCTACCTCCATCCCACTCTCTCATCCATTCACCCCTCCAGTGACATATCTACAAGCTTCGTCTTTTTCTTCTTTTTTTTGGCATTTTAGGCCTTTATTTGTGAAAGGACAGCTTAGACATGAAAGGAGAGAAAGAGTGGAAATGACATGCAACAAAGGGCCGCAGGTCGGAATCAAACCCACGGTTCTAAGCCTCGGTATATTGGCGCGTGCTCTACCAGGTGAGCTACCCAAGCGCCTGAGGCTTCGTCTTTACGTAAGAATGTGCTCATCAAAATAATGAGATGTTAAATAAGCTTTGAAAAAAAAAGCCAGAAAGACAGTTTTCAATGTGAGCTTTCATCACCCCTAAGCCGGAGAAATTAATTGTTGTGGTGATATCAGCACTGCTACAGCCAGAGAGATAGCAGGGGGAGTTCTGTATGAAGTTATTACGGCCGCTATCACAAACATCAGGTAAGCTCAGCAAATCCAGAGCCTCGCATACAGGGGAAGAGCGGAAACCAGGCTAAATAAAAACTTGTTCCGACAAGGAACAACATACTACACTGTAATTTCTTAACAACAAAGGTCAAACACAGGTTTAAAATTTGTAAAATATCACTTGCAGAACAACTGAGCATGAATTACGATGTAAACAACATCTAGAAAACAGCATCTGAAGACGCTTTACAAGAGGGTACTGTAAAAAGGCATTGAGCTGAAAGGCCACTGGCCAAACAACGGATCAGATGAGTGGCCAACTGCAGAAGACCAAGAGAAAGGTTGCTATTTACCCGATGTGAAGCAGGGGGCTGCATGTCCAGGTAATTTCTCCTTGACAGAACAAAACAGGAAAAGCGATCTTTGCGCACTAGTTTTCAGACAGGTAGGAGGCAGATCAGGTGTGAAAGAGAATAAAGTCACAAAAGCACCTCAGGCACATTGTTGACTATTATGGTAAATGTATTGATTTAGCAACGTTTTGTTCAAAGACGCCAAGAAGTTGAGTTTTATTCTTGACAGAAAAAAACCCACTGACAACAGCATTGATTAACAATTAGAACTACACCCACATATGTATTTTCTCTCAAAGCAGTCTCTCTCCCTACGTTTTGTCTCTCTTTAACACACACAAGCGCACGCCAACACACTTCTTTTACACACCTTTCTTTTCCTTTAACTGTTCAGCCTAAATTAAAGGAATGAACTGAATTACAGGGCTGAGTAAAGTGGTGCTTAGTTCAGCGAAGCTCAGTCCATCTTTAGAGTAGTCATTAGATAATCCTGCAGTGGAATAATATCTTTATGAAATGGGGTTCTACAACAGAGTAAGGTTTTGCAAAGTGTGAGTGTGTTGGTGTGTTAAAGAGAGAGAGAGAGCTCTGTCAAATAGAGAATCAAATGATACAGAGTAGAAATCAACAGAACAGACATTCCCTTTCTTATTGTAGGTGCAATCGGTAATATTTAATATACTTTGTCTTTTGTACAAAATAACTACAATATAAGTGTTGCTTTTGGGCCACTTATTGGTTATCTTAATAGCCACTGCTGATATTTCAAGCTTTATAAATAGGCAGGCCAGTCCAGCTCTGTTTGTATTTGCTTTGAATGCTCCAGACTCCCAGCACCTACTGAACTTTGGACTCCTAAGAACTTAAATACTGATGCAGACTTGGTATTATATTTGTGAGACAGGTGAGTATATGGTTAGCCACATAAGTGTTTTAAGGTGCTAATACAGTTATTACACATAAAAAATGTTAGTATGAGACATCAGACCTGTAATAGTGACACAAACACGTGTAGTCTTACCTGTGTACTGTCAGTACAACCAGCCCGGTTACAGACCCTGAGCTGGTAACTGTATTCCTGGAAAGGCCTGATCCCGCCCACATCAGTGAAACTGTTTTCATCACCACGGTAACGCTCTTGACCATCCCGCAGTATAACATAGTGGATGGTGTCCCCTGGTAAAATGGAAAAGTTACTTTTTGATAATCAATGTCAGATATTCTTAAAAGGTATGAAACATCTTGCCTTTTTGATTTTTAAGCCCAAATTAACATTAAACATGAATACCCCTCTACTGATGTGAATTCAACTGAACCACATACAGAGAAGTGTATTTTTATTGATGCAAGCACACACACAAACACACCATTAGGCTTGGCCGGTGTTTGCCATAGCAACTGGATGATGTCATCTCGTTCACCTAAGCGACGCCAGCGGGGCGGTGCCACTCCCCACGGTTTGTCTTCACTGGTGGTCACAGTTGTAGCATCACTGGAGCCTCGTCCAAAGCTGTTCCAGCCCCTCACTCTGTACTCATAGGTAGTGAAGGGCTCCAGGTCAGAGTCTATTAGAGGGTAAGAAAGGTAGGAAGGACAGAGAAAGGGAAAGAAAAATAAATAAAGGGGGGCTGCAAGAAAATCAACAAATCTGTTAAAAAGATTGTCATATTTATTAATTAATTATTTACCAACACGGCAACACTTAGAAGTGATTAAATGTGATTAATATTGTAAGTGCACACATGGTATAAGCCAACTCCAGTATGTAAACAATCATGTTGTCAATGAATTGCAACAACAGCTAATATTAATATAAAATAAAGTGGTTTGACAATATTTAAATAAAATCTAACAAAAGACAGACTTTGCGTCTGCTTTTTTATTTGACTTCTTGGGTGCTATATTTTAATTGTTTTGAACAGTTAGTAAATGGGACACAGTTGCAATAGTATGTGGCTCTCAAAAAATAAAAACATATTGGATTCAGCATATACTGTGGACTCCTCACCAAGCAGATTACAAATGTAAAGACTTTACGTAGCAAAATATTTCTGTTAGAATCATTCTGGTGAGGTATACATACAGGAACATAGATACTACATACAGATGCACACACACACACACACACACACACACACACACACACACACACACACACAGAAGCATTATTTTTATGAGTGTTAAGGGACTGCTGCTGTAAATGAGACCACGTTTCAGTCTGGTTTCTCTTCTCTTTACTACTTTGAAGCAGCAAAACACACACACACACACGTGTAAATAAAGCACTGAATGTGTGTGCATGGATACATACAAACTAAAATCTGACTTGTTTGATTAAGAACCAATTCCAAAAAGTATAAATATAAATTGGGTTAACCCTGGGTGTGGACAATACAGTATATACCTGTGTACAGCATTCATAGCACATGTAGAGCAATGTGTGTGTGATATACCTTAGATTTATCCCAGTGAAGTATAGCATGATACCCTGCATGTGTGAGTGTAAATGTGTGTATGGGAAACATCTGGTGTATGGTGGGTGGCGACAGCTTTATGTGCCTCTGCCCAGATGGTGTCACAGCATTGCCTAGAAACTCTTATCCTAACCGCCCCATGTCCCCCACTGCGCCTAACGCACGCACGCACGCGCACACGCGCACACACACACACACACACACACACACACTTCCAGGAACTAACACAAAGTAAAAGAGACACACAAACCCACATTCACCACAGAAGCACACTAAAATGGTAACTAACTAGACAGTAACACACAAAAAACATGTAATTATTGCAAAACCACCCATACACACACATCCACACAACCAATTGGTCTCGATTAAAGAGACGTAACTACCCAGATAAATTATAGGTGGACAGTCTAAAAATCCTGACACAAAGTGCCCTCAAACACCAACGCAGACATACACTCATAACTCCCTTTGGGCTGATAAATAGTAGAGAATGTTGAAATGGCATTTAAACGGCCACCTCTAAGTTTTAATGACACACAAGTGTACAGCGCAGAGAGAGTTACCACGTTAACAGCTATCAATGTACACTGCAACAGCTGTCTTGGTGTGTGTGAGCGTGTGGAAGGGCATCTGTCTCTAAAGCCCGTTGATTGCAGCGGCTGACACATTTAGTGTAAATGCAAAATTGGTTTCCGCAGGCTCAATATTTCTATGAGCGATGTGTTTCAGAGATGGCTATTTTCTGTTTTTGTTATTCTTCATAGTGGCTTGGAAGACTGAAGTGAGAGTCCCAATTTCCAACAAAGTCATAGGTCAGAAGCAGGGATGCAAATATATTATAAATGGTCAAAATTCTCAAAACTACATTACAGAGCTAACAGAGACATGCCGACACCTTAAAAGAAACTTAAATTGAGCTGAATGGTGATGCTGCTGATCTTTGTGATGTCATTGTGTCTACATATTCAAACTACAACAGCATATTAAATTGTGGAAGGTCCAAGAAAACTAGATTACCTGTATAGGTGTATCTGTTGGCATCTCCGCTGTACATTACCTCCTCGTGCGACGGGCACAGGCTTCCTTCGAATTGCAGGTTCTCAGTTTGCGTGTGACTGTATGCCTCTGCCATTTTGTGTGTGTTATCACTTATGTTTGTATGTGTAGACAGGCCCCTAGTGAGAGTTTCATGAGTGGTGTTGTTGGAAGGTGAATATGTTGTGGAGGGTGTGTCAGGGTGCTTGTATGCAGACAGGACCCATGTACAGGCGGTCGTAGATGGATCGAGGTCACAGGAGCCACAGTAAGCTGTAGATGCTGCAGCTATAGGACACACAGTGCCCTGCAAACACTGGTGCTGTGCGGAGGAAAGGTGGAGATACAGATAAAGATGTAGAGTGGGGAGAAAAAGAAAGATAAAGGGGAGTAGTTAAATAGTAACAGAGCAGTAAAGTCAGGGGAAGAAGAGACAAAAAGAGAGAAAAGTTAAACTATAAGGTTAAAAATCATTTTCGTCTCTATGAAATTGGACTGCACATACACACACACCCTTACCACAGAAACCTCTTTTAGAAGTTTCATATTTATTATCTGATATAAATTGTGAAGCGTGTCCCTCACACATAAACATGTAGAATGAAGTATGCATGTGTGTTTGTGTGTATGTGTGGTAAGCACGGTCCTTAATGACATCATTAGAGCTAATGAGAGTTCCTACCCTTTGTCCCTGTGTGTGCGTGTGTGTTTGTGCATGTGTGTATATGTGTGCCTGTCTCATGCTGACTTGGGAGCACACAAACACAACATGACCCCAGTTGATAAATGGAAGATGGCCCATTCCCCAATCCTGATGTGACGTGTGTGAGTTTGGAAGAGGGGGATGTGGGAAAGGGAGAGAGAGGGGGGGATGTGGGAAAGTGAGAGAGAGAGGGGGAGAGAGAGAAATTCTTTCTAGCAATATCTGAATATTTTTGGAAGTCACTTGTAAATTTAATGCCGCTATTTACTGACAATTGACCTATATGTCATATTCATAGGTGCATTTTAATTGTTATTGACTCTGTCTTTCTGTACATTGCAAATGTAGTGTTTCTCTTTCATTTATGTCACTTCTCATTTTCCTTCCACTAATATACACTACGCAGGAAATACAGATACAAATTATAGATAAGACTAATTAAGATGAGTACAATGCAGCCTCAACATATCTGTCACCAGATTGATCATACATTAGCTGCTAATGTGTATTTAACTGTGCTTCAAAAACACACAAAATTACAACAAAACAATGCTACCAATACTGGAAAAGCGGCTTCTAAAGAATAGAATGCAAGAAGACATTCTGCTTCCAAACACTTCCAGTGGACATTAAAACCATGGGGAAGATTAGAAGGACCTACAAAATGGCACATCTGGAACACTACACATAAAAGAGCTATAGAACCAACTTGAATGTACACACCACATACATTATCTCACACTCACTCACACACACACACACACACACACACACACCTGTATCAACAGGCCAGGTGTGGGCTTGTCAGCACACACATGTCGATGAGGGTCATAGCCAATCCCATTGCAACATTCCTCTTCCTGATGTATGACCTTTGACCCACAGCACTGCAGTGTCACTGTGGCATTGCCAGCAGGGTGCATTGTAGGATATCCCCCATCATCCATGCAGCAAAGAGAGGTTGAAGAGTTTATATAATCCTGGCCACAGCAGACAAAACCTAAAGAAAAGAAAACATTAATCATATTATTGTTTTAAATACATTTTCATTTGCAGGAAATTATCTTTTATGGAACACCTTCCACTGCTCATCTACAGACTATAACACTTAACAAGTGTGTTTTTAATCTCTAATTAAATATACTACTTCAAATTTGACAAAAATATTGACCTTTCGATTCTTTTCCACATCACCTCTTCTTGTCCTCCTCTGCTTCTCCATTCTTAAGCAGGGCATCCTTTCATACTAATCATCCTATTCTGCTTCTTTCCTTTTCTTCCACCTCACCCTTTTTATTATTTTCAGCTCTGCTCTTTCCTCAATCCCTTCCCCTCCTCATTTTATGCTATTCATACTGTAAAAAATCCAGGGCATGTGGGACTGTTTTGTCTCTCCTATACACTCCCTAAACTCCCTTTTCCTCTTCAACCCCTATTTTCCCATCTACACAGATTATTAAGTATTCAAGCTGCTCTGAATATATACTGTACATCCTCCTCTCCTCTTCTTCTCCCCTGCATGTCTCCTTTCCTCTCCTGTATTCATCTCTTCATACAGCAGTAATATTCAGGCTATGCTGTTGAAAGAGTGCAGGGGAGAGGAAGTGTGTTTTTCTGAGAGCTGCCATCTCTGACAGTGATAGGTGATGTCTTTCTGCTACCACTTCACCTTCAGAAGCAAGGTGACATTTAAAATACATGCTATCACTCCATTTCCCTGTAAATGTTTTACAGCTGAATATCAAATTTCAAGCATGTTTCCTCACACTCTCCAGTGCTTCAAATTTAAATTCAAATAACTAGAGTCCCTTTGAATGATTGACACATTTTAGTACCTGCAATTTTTTTAACAATGTTTTAAGTAATTTGTCATTGAGATTACAATTTTCAACAAGCTTCCCTATGCCTTCTTCTTTTACAAACCAGTCAAATGGCCTTAAAATGATCTCATACACCCCCAATTTGGCTCTCAATATATATACACATGTCAGGTCTCTCAATGGACATACATTGCTCCATATTCTTGATCCAAGCACCAATTGCAGGGGACTCCATTTTCTTCCAGCTACAGTCCTTTTTGTCTGTAGTATAGCAAAATCAATACACGTATATTTGTAGGGTTTCAGATTTGTTGGAAACAGGTGTAACAAAACCTCAGGGTCAAGTGGAATGATCACAGGCAAGATGAACATACTTTTACTGATCAACTCCCTCCAGAATGTTTGAATTTGTCACTCCCAGACAGTGCATAAATGTTCCTTTAGCCTTATTGCATTTAAAACAAAGGTCAAGTATATTACTGTATTTTTTCAATTTAACAGCAGTTGTATTGCAGTAGCTTTAAAGTTTTAGTGCGTAGTTTTTTTTTTATATTAATGAATGTCCGTTACATTCAAGCAAATTCATTCAGAAAATGGTGTTGTCCAGTGACTTTCACACGCAGAAAATGGAGCAAAGATAATTATATCTTCCAAAGAATCCATCATGTTTCTTTAATCCTCAGTGTCCTCCTTGGCTATTAGCAATTGCGTGGAGAAGGGGTGGGGGTGGTGCGCAATTACGGAAGGCTGTATCATCTGGATGCACCGACGGTTTTGTTATCATTACTTAGAATTCCTCATGGGGGAGACAAAAACTAAGCACTATACCTTTAAATTAGAGTTTGAGATGCATCATAAGTTTTTTTCCAGTCGTTTTCTGGAATGTCCTCTTTTAAGTCCGCCCTCAATGTCTCAAGTCTAAACTTCGTTGATCTTTATAGTATCAGCCACAATCCTGATTGATTGGTTTTGCTCACAAAAAAATGTTTCCTTGGAATGTCATACATTAGAGATAATTCTTCAAAGGTCATTAGAATCCTTTCTTTAAAGAGGTCACTTACTTTAATTATTAATTTCTTTGCCCATATTTTGAATCCTGCATCCAGCTTGCCTGGTTTAAATGAAACATTGAAACAAATTGTGACAGAGAGTCCAATATGTTCATGTATTCTTTTACCTCATAATATATATTAACCATATTAAGAACTAAGAATTAGCAGTGTGTTTTCTTAAGTACCCTAAATGGACATGACTCTATGTCCATCCAAGACGGAGCATTTCCAGAAGAAAAAAGAACATTATAGTTCTCAATTGCTAGATAGTACCAATAAAGATTTGGACATTTTAGCCCCGCAGTATCAAATGGAAGATACAGCAGAAATAAGCGGATTGAGGACATTTCTTATTTCATATAAATTTCCTAAAGATTGCTGTGAGTTTCTTAAACATGCCTGCAGGTGGCACGAGAGGGATATTTTGAAATAAATACATAATTTAGGCAATAAGTTCATTTTTAACATATTTATGAATATAGGTAAGGGCATCCATCTTTCTATAGATTTATGTGTACAGAGTTCCTTATTACCTCATAATTTGTTAGTGCTATAGTTTGTAAATGAGGTGTAATTTTGAGGCCCAAATATGTAACATTAAATTCCCTTAGTGCCTATACATTTGAAGTAGAAAGATTCATTCTTGGTGGTAAAAGTAAGATTTTGTCTACAGCACCGGTAAAAGGTTTGAATTCATTCCGGTTGTAAAAGCTGTGAAACAAGTCTTCTAGTTCTAGTTGAATGTCTAAGGTTACCTACATTTATTTAATACTATACTGTCAATCAGCTGATCTCATTGAATATTAATGAGAACTGGCACAAATCAAGCCTCTCTTTCTGCAGGCTTTCTATACCACGCTAGAATGGCTTAAAACAAGGTAACCAAGGCATGTTTTCCACAAAAATTGTTCATGGTAGAACTTTAGACATAAACACAAAGTAATGGAATATGTGTGGCAGGGCACCTCTAAGGTTAGGTCATGGACATGAGGGTGAAACTAAATTTGCAGCTGCTCTAACAGAGAGGCTACAAAACTAATGAAATCTGAAGATTAAAGAGAGTAAACATGGCGCCTTCTCTCCAGTGGCTCTCCTTATAACATAAGTTGAGCCAATCGTGTTACTTTGACGTCTTAGCTTAGTCGAGGGGGAGGACTGTCAAGCTTTGGCCTTGCAATGGATTAAGGCTATAATATTGTCCTGCTACAATACTGAGTCAGCAAAGTAACCCCCTGCTGTGAGGATGCATTGAAAATACAAATGAGCATGACATGGCACGCCACGGCTTAATATATCACAACTGTGCTGATGAAAAAAAGGATAAATCGTATTTTAATGAGTCCAATTGAAAATTATAACCCCTTGTTCTTTTGAGATTATCTACTTTATTTTTGTTAAATAATCTAACTTTCATGAGGTATTTAGCAAATTCATCCTAACTGTTGATGACAAACTGATCTGTGGCACTATCTACCCCCAGCTGTGTTGCCTATTTCATTTGACAGCAGACATTAAACACTAAGTCATTGGTTTGTATTATGGTCTCGCCTTTAATGGAACTACAGCTAGTTGTGGAGTGATATATTACTTATTGTACAACAACCCAATCAGCGTTCACTCTTTGTGTACATGAACTGCTGTTCATCTAAGCAATCATTTCACTTAAAGGCCAAAAGTGGAGGATGGCACATAATTTCTCCTGTGCTGTTGCAGTGCATTATATCCTCACCACATCCATCACAGGCAACTTGTGACAGGAAAATGCATGTGTATGTGTATGTGATTGTGTGACATAAAGGCAGTCTGACGGCTAGTAACTCACTTAGCAGCGGCAGCTGTTGCAGAGCAGGGGATTGGTGGCCAATTCCCCCAGCGCCTTACTTCAGCTTCAATGACGTGCAAATAAACAGCTCAACACTTTTCCAAAATAGCTTCTCTCCACTCATCCCACGAACTCTTGGCCTCCTCACCTTTACTCCTCCCTTCCATCCGGACACTAGGCCCTCTGCAACTCGCAATTTTTACTCATTTGCCTCCCCTGATTTTACTCACTAGCAGTCCGACTGTATCGTTCAACAAGGCTCTGTGCAAACTCTCTGCATGTCGTAATTCTCTGGCGCGCTTTTTCTGACTCAACTTTATCACCTGTGACCTGATTTTCAGGAGTTCTCTCCTGCCGCTTTTCCACTCTCCATCTGTTACTTCTCTGATCATTTACTTACCTTTTTTAGTTTATTCCATGATGTAACTTGTTACTCCCTACTTCTCTCTCTCCTCAATGCTTTGTTTAACTTAATTTTTGCTTTTCCTATCATCTTCCCATTTCTCTTGACCATGACTCTACTGTTCCCCTCTCCAACTATTTTCTCCTTATCATGTCTTCCTCATCTTCATCCTTTTACTCTTTCCCTTCCACTATTGCTCTCTCTATTTCTCTCTCTGCATCCACTCAGTTCATAGGTCTACATTGTTTGTTTACTGTTCTGCAGCTAAACTTTAGTATTGTATTATTACCCATTCAGCAGAAATCCAATTTCTGTCTTTGTAAGCGTTATCTGCGTATGGGTGTGTGTGACATGCTTGTACATTTGTGGTAATGTTTTGAAACACACACCTACTATTTTCTCTTCTTCTCTGTAAGCTGTGTGGATTTGTGCATGCGTATGCTTGTGCGTGTATGTGTTGACAACATTTTATCACACACCTCTTGTTTTCTCTCTTGCATCCCAGAATGCTTCAGCCTTAATCTTCAGATTTACGTTGGATTTGCATACATTCGTTATTAGCATCGGGAGCGCCAAACACAACACAAGGTGCTTAGACAACGTGAATTATTATTAGGGTTTCAGTCATTCCATTTAATGATAAGTCAATATTTAGCCCTGCCAATGAACTACTGATAAAAATGTGTGTTGTGGATTAGGGTTATCCGAGCTCTCTAGGAGACCAAAACCCCTCCACAACTTTGAACAAACCAAACACTTTTAAATACCTGAATATATTACAAGGGGTTTGGCACAAAGTGCAGAGCAAGTGCACACATACTTAGTATGTACCAGCACACACACACAGTCACATTGAAGGAGCACACACTCATACACAGAAAAGGAACAAGCACATTAAAAGGTAATATAGTTATTAACAAACAATGCTTTGGACGATTTTAGCTCAATTTAAGGTCGTTATCAAAGACGATTGTTGTAAAATAAACTACATCAGCTACCATCAAATTCTCAATAAATAGTATCAGCCACAGAAATCCAGTATTTGATGGGTGTGTGTGTGTGTGTGTGTGTGTGTGTGTGTGTGCGCGCGCGCACGTACTTTGTGCTCCAGAGGGGCCAGGCTATGTGCCATATTGAGAGATGAAATCGCAGTGGATTGAATTTCTCACACAGTGCACAGTGTTCCCCTGTGGACACTCACATGTGGATGTTGGGGCAGCAAGCACACACACATAATCAAAGACACACACATACACACCTACTCTTTTCCCAGCTGACTGGTTGTCCTCTTGTCTTTCTAACGTCTTTTTTTCTTCTTTATCTCAACAACATTACCAGCTGGGCATGTGTGTGACATTGTGTGTGCGTGCATCTTTGCGTGTAGGTGTCTTGAGCATTTTTTTAAGTGTGTGTGCTGAGTTTAGGGAAATGCTTTGGTGGCAGTTATATTTTCACCACTCTACAGGGATTCACTAAAAAAACTAAGACACAGCAAGCAGCTGTTATGTGTATGTTTAAAGTGTCTGTGAGAGAGAGGGGCTGAGATGAACATAAAAATAGTGATAAAGAAATTAGTTTGACAAAGTGATGAAACAGGAATAACAATTAAAAGATCCAAAAAATCTAAATCAAGAAGAACACAAAGGCAAATAACACACGCACGCACGCAAGCACGCACGCACACACGCACGCACCCACCCACCCACCCACACACACACACACACACCTCATGTCCTCATCTCTATGCTCCTGACAGCCTCTGGTTTGATTCTTGCCAGTCATTTAAGTAAACCTAATAGAAAAGTCATCATCATAAATACATTAACAGAGAGAGAAATGTCTTCCTGTGTTCAGAGAGTACTCAATCTTCTAAAGTAGCCAGACGCTGCTGTTTGGAATACACTACAGTTGGCCATTTGCTACTCATCATTGATGAGGGGCTTTTGGCAATGATAAACATGCGCGCGCACACACACACACACACGCACGTGCGCACATACACACGCGCGAGCGCACACACACGCACAAAAATATCATGTAGAAATGCAAACACATGCAGATAAATATACAGTAGCATATAGAAAGTGAAGCATGCATGCATGCACAAAGTTCAACCATGCACAAAGTTCAACCATGCACACTTGCACACACTTATACACACAAACGCATCCACTCTCACAACTCCGCCAGGCTCTCAGTGAGCTAGCTTAACTACTGGGATAATTTCCCTCCAGCAAATGGTCACTGTGCCCTTGAAAAACATATTTGATTATTACTTTTTCTCCCCCTCCTCTTTTTTTCTTTTAGCATCATCACAGCCATTTTCATCACGCGCTCTGATGATGGCACGGCAAGGCGCGTTAAGATAACACCCTAGCACCGCCAGGCTTTTAACACTTAAACGGTGAAAAGGGATATTCAGATTTGTCCTTGAACGTTTGGATGGGGCCTGCTGGGCTGGGACAGAGGGAGGGAGAAAGAGAAGGAGTTAAAGATATGCATACATTTTTAAGATTTACTTACTTTAAGAAAAAGTGAGGTGTAGCGGGCATTTATGGTAGCACCCACAATGAGAAATGGGAAAGGAAGGGTTGAAGGGCAGATGGAACAGTTAAAGAACTGTACAATTTAAGAGTGTGTGAATGGGGAAATGATTAGTGGAGCGCGCACTATGAGGCAGGGGACTTTGGGAGAGTCAGGGAGCAACGGGAGGCCAAAGACACCACACACATTCCTTTAAACACCATCTAATCTCACCTAAGTCTAAGCTAAACATTTTACATACAAAGCCAGAGAGGGAATAAAAGAGGAGCAAATGAAGTGCTTAAAAGTTAGTCTTGAGGAAATGCTGCAAGAAAACTGAGGCACTCCTGTCCTGAAACAAACAGTATTTAATTTACTTGAAAAGCTGTTTAAACAAACTGGCATCTTTGGAAGGGAGGGATTTAGCGTGGAGACTTTGTGTTACTGTATAAGTAGATGCTGAGGAAAGGATTATAAAGATCATCTTAATAATACCCCAAAGACTAAAACTGATCAAAGCAAAAGCAAGGCCTGCCATTTAAGATGGTATATTAAGGTTACTTAAACAGGTAGATTTGAATAAAGACACATGTAAGCAGGAACTTATACGCAATGACCTCAGTTAGGCTAGTAAATTGGAGGAAAACAGTCTAAAAAGGGCACTCACGTCAAAAGTGCAAGTGAGGTGCAAGCCATTATGTGGCTGGTGTACAGTAGATAGCTGGGTGGATTAAAACGGAAATCTGTTCTGTCAGCTGTGGAAGACTGAGTACTACAAACGGGAAGCCACTTTCTATAATTGGGGTAAAATGGACAGAAATTATATCAATTTAGTTAAACCCAAAATAACATTTTAGAAGAACACTGTCAATTGGCTCAGCTTTGTGTTTGCTTCTTTGGGACAGGTGGTGTGAGGTTTCTGACCCTGTGTGTATGTGTATGTGTGTGTGTGTACGCATGTGCTCTCATAGTGTGTGTTGCATATTTTTGTGAGCGTACATGTGGATGCAATTCCATTTGTATACACACGCAAGCTATGTAAGTGTGTATGGTTGTTGTTGTGTTTGGGTGTCGATGCTTGTCGATGGATGTGTGTATATCTACGCGTGCACATGTACAAGCAAGCCGGTACGTGTGCCTGTTGCCAGACGGCTGTCTCCTGGCATTGCTGTTCCCCTGCAGTGTGTGTGTATGGTTGTTGACAGTGTGGACGGTAATGTGTGATAGATCGCACTTCAGGGACCCCATAATCACATCAGCCTAACCTAGTCTATCAGCTGGACACAATGGGATACCCTTCACTCCTCCTTAAATCTGCTCCATCTAGCTCTTCACCACTCTTCTGTTCTTTCTGGGGTTTTTTTCTCTCTCACTCATTTTCCCCCTTTCCGGTTTCTTTTATTTTATGCATATTTTACTATTTTCTGTTTTATAATGTTTTAATCTGTTTCATTCTGTTTCTTTCCTTCAATCTTTCATTTTATTTTCATTCTTTTTGTAATTTAAATTTTGATTCAAATGTATTATATTGTTTGTAATAAATGTACAATACTTTAAGTCTTTCTATTTTTTTCTCACTTTGTTTTTCTGTATTTTGTATTTTTACAAATGATGTAACTTATCTGAAGGTACACTATCATTGATTTTAAATAAAATTGCATGGAAGCTGTAGTCTGCTCTTGCATTTTTGTTCTTTCTTTCTTTCCAAAATCGGTCTCTTGCTACATATATCATTAAAAATACAAAACCCTGGACATGGTGAGAGGCAGCGATAGGAGTGAGTAGTGCCAAGGTTAAGTAGCATATCCTATAATAGGTGTTGCTGTGTGTGTGTTAGTGTGAGTGTCTTGAAACAGACGTGTGGGGTCGAGGTTGCATAGCTGGCCCCAGGGCTACCCGACAGCGCAATGCACCCGGCAAATGGCCCTTACCCTCACTAGCGCCGCTAGCCCTACGATCCATCATACCATATGTTCTCAATGGGGAAGCTAACGCTAATGACTGATGAGTGGATGTGAAGGGGGTACATAAAAGAAAGGAGGGGGAAAGAATAGGATTAGGAGAAGAGAGAAGGGAAGCAAGAGGCCAGAGGAAAAAGCAGAGGGAGTGGGGAAATAAGTTGAGGAAAAGTAAGAAAGAAGATGACAAAGGAGCAGATGAGATGTGAAATAAATAACTAAAGGAGATGGAGAGGAAGAGGAGGTGGGGAGCATATGCACTCCTTGGGAGGCCACCTAAAATGAAGGATGACCATATAGCCTGCTCGGTTGGAAGAGAAAAAGGGGATCTAGGGAAGAAGAAAAAAAGGAAACAGAGTAACAGTGTAGAATACTATCAAATTACAATTGATAGACATAAAAAAGTATTGTTGTTTTTCTGTATTACTTTCTAGGAACTTTTTTCCAGCATGCATGCATTTTTGTGTGGGTAGGGGTCTGTGTGTGTGTGTGTGTGTGTGTGTGTGTGTGTGTGTGTCACTGTGTCTGTGGATAGGCTAATGGAGTACTATAGGGCTGCCCATATGGGCCATTGTTTATGTGTGATGAATAGAGTCCACGTGTCTGTTTCTGGCACTCAACACTAAGCAAACCCTGCCGAGGGCACCCTGTTGACTCTGCGTGTGTGTGTATGTGTGAGTGCATGTAATATGTGGATATGTGTAAAGGTGTGTGTGTTTATGTGAAGGAGAGAATGAGTGTGTATTTGCCCTGCTGTGTGCTTGGCAGTGCCCTCAACGGTGCCATCCAGAGTGTGTTTCATCATCATCTGCCATGACAAAGATGTCTAATGACACACACATACACCCACACCCACACATACACATACACACACATACACAGTCCCATCTGTGCCATGGTATCAGGGTGCTTTGGGACACTGCGGGAGAGGAAGAAAGGAAAACGACCCCACGTTCCCACACCATGTGTCTACCTCAACCATTGTTGCTTAACTCTCTTGTCCTATCATGTTCTATCTTTCCCCCCCATAAACATTAAGAAGTCACTAGGGACTAAACTCTGGCAAAATCCTTTTTGGGCCAGAGTAACTAGTTTTCTGAACAAAGGACCTTTTTGTTGATTGGATTTTACAATAGAGGATTTTCTAAACACAAAAACAGTTTTCTATCCAGAAGGCTCTGAAGCTCATTCAACCCAAATGTACATGTAAATGTTCATTGTTGGGCAAATATCTTTTAATTTCCTCCCTTTTATTGAAATAGAAAAGTATTTTAACAACAGAGAATTTTAGTTAATATTCATATCTATGTGTTCCCTTCACTCACCTGGGGTATATGAATGCACTTCCCCCCTCTCAGCATCACCGCAGCACACCAGTGTATCATCCACAATCCGGCCTCCACAGCATCGGACCCCATAGCCATCATGGAGGCTCCCACTACAGCAGAGCTGGCCGCCTTTCATGGAGTAAGGAACCCCCCCACAGCAGCTGTCACCCAGCCCCACGGACACCCGGCCCTGCGAGCGGTCAAGGCAGCAGTGTTCATCTACAAAGGACAGATGAAGGAAACACTTGAACGACAAGGAAAAGATTATACCCCAATCATATAGAAAAGAGCAAATCCCATGTAAGTGAACATATATCACTTACAAATCACTTCATATATGAAGTGATTTGACACTCACTGGTTTTAACATGAACATAGTATCCTCCACAGCACTGGTGGTCAGGGAGAAGTAAGAGCAGTTTGCCATCACAGCAGACCGGATTGGAGGAATTATTCAAACTCAGGTAACTGCCCTCACAGCAATGATGATGTGGTTTCTTAGTGTATAGTAGTCCACTGCAGCAAACCTGGTTGACATAAAATTGCACACACACATACATACAGACAATGTAAACTCAATCCACACAGGCACAGTTATCTGTGTGCATTGAAAGTAGGGACTATCTGCCAAAGAGGAGGATATTGGTAAGCACTGGGAATGTTTCTTTTTAGGGCCACCATCCCTAAAAATGATTGTTTCTGGGCTTTCTTTATATGTACCACACTCAAAATACCAATTCACAATATATGTTTGTGTACATGTTTGATATAGGAGATTTTGTTTAAGGTACATGAGTGTGGCTCTTAAGTAGGTGTGTATGTGTGTATTTGTAAGTGTGAGTTGAATTGTTGTTATTGTTTGTGCCATTAGGTGCTGTGGGGGTCTATGTATGGTGGGCAGTTTCACTGTGCCAACTTGGCTGGCATTCAATGACACAAGGATGGAAATGAATGCAGATGACAAGTTAATCTGTTTAGATAAATTAATCACTCCGAGGATGCCTGTGCATCCAACTTACATAGCTTGCGTTTGGAAGAGGAAATGTGAGAGTGTGTATCTGTCTGTGGGCCTCTGTGTTTTTTTTATACATGTATATGTGTGTGTGTGTGTGTGTGTGTGTGTGTGTGTGGACTAATATCTGCAGACTAATATCCTGAGGGGGTACACAGCAACAATGTATTCTCCACTTCAGATCATCAACCTGAGAAAATACCCTGGACTTCTAACTTGTTTTACACATGTTATTGGACAGAAGAGGTTTCAATAATTACTCATGACAAGTTCTAGTTAAAAAGAGGTTCTTGCATTAAGGTGAACAGGGCAGATAGAAGAGGAGAGAGGATTATAGCAGAAGAAAGATGACAGACCGAACATAGCAGAGCAAAGGACGAGAAATATTAACCCCCAAAATATATCATTCTCAATCCATCCCTAATCAACATTTTTGTTTTCTAAACAGTATGTAATTTATTATTAAATAGATCAACAGCACACTCTCTAAATGTTGGATATAAAGTGTGTGTTCGAGGCAATAGTATTGACAAAAGTGAAAAACGCAGTACTCTTTCAGAAAAATCAATACTGTACTGTTTTAAACTGTAAATATTCCTTCCTTCAGCACATCGATGTTAACGAAGTATTGTCTCTTCCAAATGCATGTGATAAAATACCAAATGAGCGGAACATAATCACCTGAATGTCAGGATGGAAGCAGGACATCCCACACACACCATGAGTGGCAGGACACTGCAAGTAGAAACATCTGAAGCTTACACCACCTGACTCCTCCACCAAAGAGGATGTAACCCCTGTTGACCCAACGTCACATGGCCTCAGGGTCCTTCTTAAGACATCATAGCCCAGCATGATCCCACTGGGTCTTTCTGGAGGGGACCAGTCCAACCTCACCATCCTGATAGAAAAAGAGAGCGAGAGACAGAGAGAGAGCGAGAGAGAGCGAGAGAGAGAGAGAGTGTGTGTGTGTGTTCTCCTTCACACTCCTTTCACACGACCGGGAAGTACACAACAACTTTGTCATACCCAAACACAAACATGCATCCTTGCATGGTTAATGCCTGACAAAGTTGAGTTATAGCGTCAGGGTGTGTGTGTCTTTATACACTTCTCACTATTGATTTTCCTCTTTTTTTATCTCTGACATCTTTGGTAGAGGGAAGACCTGTGTAGTAACACACAGAGTTACAACTTCCAAAGCCTTCTAGACAGAAAATAATCCACAAATCAATACTTCCTCTGCAACTGTAAGATTTGCAACATTGAGATTTACGTCAAACGTGGGATCCAGAGCATTTTAAATGTCATTAAGATCAACTGACCGCAAATAAAACTTCAGTTTACCATCATATTTGGAAGCAACTTCAAGGTAATATGTTACAGTTAAATAGTCATTATATAGTCAAAATATTTTAATGCATTAGTATATTAGTGTAAAATCTGGTGTTAAAGTACAATTGAAATTGTGTAATACAAACAATGTATAATGTTATTCTTTATTGATATAGAGGCTACTAGTGCTGATTGAAATTACATTTTCATTCAGCCCTCTTGTATCTAGCTTACATCTTGTGCTGCCTTCACAAGACAAAATAGCTCAACCATTTATTCTGTTAGTGCCAGCTGAATTGATTCTGTTATCAAAACATGCAAACCAACCTTTTGCGCTGCAGATAAACATTGACGATTACTACAGTCAAACCTGGCATGGTTAAGATGAAATAAAATAGAGAGAACATGTAGAAAGAATAACAAAAAATATCTGCAATACATCACTGTATTACCTGGGGCTGATCACGTGTGCGTGCGGTGTGGCCAAGTCGGCAGGCGTGTCCTCCACAGTAGTTGTCTGAGTAACATTACTCAGCACACATGCATACACAGTACACACTTCCACCTGAAATACACAAAACAAACAGACAACAAATATAATGCACGTTTGTGTGTCTGCCTTTCTGTGTGCGTATCTGCTTTTGTTTGTGTGTGTACCTGTATGTTGTAGACAGTAAAAGGTCGCAGGTCCCCCAGCAGGTAGGACCCTGAGCTGTTGTCTACACTGCCATGAAGACGGTCATTAAGGTAGATGTAGTAACCAGTAACGGCTCCATTGGGACGTAGAGGAGGAAACCAGAGCACACGTACTGTGCTGCTGTTAACTGGAACCACCTCTGGGGTTGACATCCCGTCTGGCTCTGAGGATGCCACATGTACAAAGTACAGAGATCCAAAATTGTTTGATTTTTAAAGAACAGAATGCTTTACAGCATGAAGAGACAAAGATATGATAATATGAGACCTGGTCATCTTCAAACATGCATGTTTGAGTTGTGGTACGAAGCCAATGCTCTCAACATCACACAACTAAGCTTTTACATATAAACCATCTCGATTGTTGCAAAAGATGGTATTGGTGGTTTCCGAGGCACATTTTTAGACAAATTTATTACACAGAGCATTTTTTTACACACAAAAAACATACAACTAAATCTTTCAAATTTCTTTAAAACAGTGCTGCATTAGTGATGAGGCCAAGCTTGTAAAAAAAATAAATAAAAAAAAGGTGATGTTAAAACTATGTGCTGTGACTATGAGGTCATGAGTATGCGCTAACATTTTATAACAGACATGTAACATTAATCAATCTAGGCATACACTTTTACGCATCTTTACTCAAGAAGTGTATGAACATGTGTGTGTGTGTGAGAGGGAAATAGATAGAGATGGACACACAGCACAACAGAAAATGTGTTTGTGTGTGTGACATAGAAAGAAACAAGAATGTGTGTCGGTGTGCCTATAAGGCAAGGTGTTGTGATTCTAGAGACGGAGGGAGACCACCTGTCTTTCTGTGTGTGTGTGCACATAGCGTTGATAATGCTATCCAGCAGTAAATGAAATGTAGGACAGTGGGCTGGGTTTAGGTAGGTGCATTGGCAGCAAATGAATTGGGGTTAACTTCACTTACCTGAGTGCGTTTTCACTAAGAATAATAGATTGATTCTGCATGATCAGCTCACTCCCTCAATTTTTCTCTGTCTCACAGGCAATAGTGAATGACAGTCTCTACCTTTCTGTCTTTCACTGTCCTGTCAGTCAATTCTCGGACTTCTTTTAATTCCCTTAGTTCACTCGTCTAAGAATTCCTCTTTCAGCACATCCACAGAGGACATTGATAACAAACCAATATTATAACCTATAGGACATGAGTTACAAATGAGTAGGCAATAGGAACGAGTGAATGGAAGAGACAGTGAAGGACATGGCAAGAACTGACAGATAGAGATACAGATAGAGAGATAATCAACAAAAAAGAAGAAATAATAACAAAATAAAGAAATAGGGACAGTGAGCAAGATTTGAAAGGCAAAGAGTGGGGGATAGAACAAGGGCTATTGTTAATTTAACTGTATAACAAAATCAAGTTGTGAGTAGAAAAGTGAGAGAGAGAACCAAACAGAGGGAAATAATATGAAAGGTGGTGTGTGAGAGAGGTAATCATACAGACTCCATCTATTATTCTAAGTGAAAACGCACTCAGCTAAGAGAAGTTAACCCAATTCATTTGCTGCCAATGCACTTACCTAAACCCAACCTACTGTTCTACATTTCATTTACTGCAGGATGGCATTATCAACGCAATACTGCACACTGAGCTTCTTTCACTCATACACACACAGACACGCACACACATTTTACTTGCCAATTAGTCCGGATGTTAGCATTGCCCTATAGATTGCGGGCCATGTTAGGATGGTTGGTAGGGTTGAGCTGCATTAGTTAAAATATATTTGGCCTTGGTCTGTGTGTGTGTGTGTGCACTCTTATGGCTGTAAAATAATGAAATTACCTCCAGAGCCCTCTCAGTTAAACGAGCCGTGCTTTGCCTTTAGCACCTAATGATTTTCTAATGTTTTTAATGCACTTTTTATTATACTGCTCAGATTAGAGGGAAAGAGAGAGGCCTTTGACATATGATTATACTGAAAAAGAAAGAACTGAGGGGAAAAAAGAGAAAGATGTTTAGAAAGAGATTCAGAATGAAATGGAGACAGAAAGAAAACAGACAGACAGAGTGAATGGCCTTCAACATATGATTACGTAGAGTGATTTGAAAGCTAACTCTTAAATGTTGAGACTGGGCTGAGAGTTGGCGAGGGAAATGGAGAGAAAAGTTGTGATGACAGTTGGATAGCCTGTGCAATTCAGAGCAAAAGGTAGTAAAAGCTGACCTTTTCTGACTAGGGAAATACTAGTAGATTTGAGAACTGATATACTTTGCTCATATTTTATTAAATACACTCTCTCAAAGCTGCAGAAAATGACATTACCTGATAAAGTCTAAGGTGCTTATTTTACAAATATTAACAGATTATGCAGAGATGGCTAAAGCTGAGGGACCTCTATCAACGAGGTGTTGTAGTGATGTCTGTGCATGTTTCCTATTTCAACATAAAGGGTATATGTGATTTTCACTTATTTTAGTATAGATTTGTTTTTTATAGAATTTTAGAGCCTTTTTTTGGAATAGATGATGTATTGTAACTGTAATATGAAGTATAGTAATTATAGCCTGCATAAGACATAGGAATAGCCATGTTTGCTGTCTTTGACAGATAGAACACTGCTTGTGTATGTGGCGGTGTTGCAGTTTGCATGTGTTTGTCTGCGTGTGGTGCCAACAAGCATTTTAACCCCCCTTAAATCTGCCTAACACACACACTTTGTATTGATTTCATGCCTCAATATATGATGTGTTTAACATCTCCTGTGAAGCACAGAGAGGTAGAGAAACGCACATTAACAAAGACACCTCTCTTGGATGTATTGAATTTGTGTACTGTACATGACACACTTACACACGCATAACAGTATTTGCACAATAACACCCTCACACATATATGCACTAAGAAGGTAAACTTTAATCAACTTAGAAAAACAATTGTTGGCAAAATATTACACTGATATAAAGTACACATACCTCCATCCTCTGTGGTTACATTAACTGTTGCCTTAGATGTATTATGTGCTCCGTTGGACACCTGTACAGACAACAGATATGTCGTGCTGGGCCAAAGATCACTTATTACTGTGGAGACGATCTCACGGGGGAAAGACAAAATTTGACTTGACTGGGCAGACACTATTGTGAGAAAGTAAGATTCCACCTCTCCCTGTAGATCTTGCAAAGCTGAGAAAGACACAACAGGAGAAGAAGATTGAAGGAGCAAAAAAACACCCACATCATTTCGAGTCTCTAATTTTTACTGTTTTGTAATTGTCAAGTCACAGAACAGTCTTTGTAGAATATATGGCTATGAAAGACCTTTGCTGGGCAGACTGTGCGTTTGAGTGTGTGTGTGTGTTTAAGAGAGAGGGTAATCTTACAGGGTTGTGTCCAGTTGACTTGTACAGCAGTGTGATTGATAGCGTAGGCAGACAAAGACGAAGGGTGGTGGGGAACCCCCGCCATGGTCACTGCCGTAACAATTTCTCCTGAGGAGTAGCCCACGTCATTATGGACCACTAACTGGTACTGGTAACGGGTAAATCTGTTGAGAGACAATATTGGTGGTTTTGATAAGGTGGCTACAATATGCTTTACTTTCCTTGTGAGTTAAAAGTTACTATTGTTTCTGATTAATATCTTCAAGATTCTGAATAAAAGGCTTGAAAGTGGCACACACAGAACTAAATGATAATACAGATAACCTCTTGGTACAAGTGCTGACTTGTGAATCAATCCTCCACTAAAAGAATTAACAGAAATAACAGACATGTAAGTTGAATGTGGGGGGGATCTTAATTTTAGTTGCGTCTACCTTTATTTGTTTACTGTAAAGTTACTGTTAGTCCTGCTAATATGGTAACTTCTATTAAACAAACACAAATTACATTCTTATAAAGTACTTTCTAACAACATTAAAATAATCAAAGTGGAAAGAGCTGACATGTTGAAAAGTTTGCAACTTGAATAAAGCCCAGTAGGAGACATAAACCCAAAAAGAGTACACCCAGAGCCGTTTAGCAAGCATAGAGGGGAAAAAAATTAGCTTCCACCAAGTGCCAAACTGAGATTAGGGAACGCTGTGTGAAAAACAATTTAATTCTTTGGGATATTTGCTTAATGTATCTTTGAGCGGTATTAAAAGATCGGCATCAGCGGCAGCTCGCCGATCGGCTCTGCACACACGGTTTGCTGCGGCGCCGGCGTTTGCTCTAGAGCTCATTTCAGTAATCTCACCTGCTTAGGCCTTTATCTTGGTAGAACAATTTGGTGCCGGAGTAAACATGGAGCCAGCGATGGAGATCTTCAGAGGGGGGAGGGGACATGGCTGTTACCGTAGGGACAGTGGCGATGGCCAGGGGCTGGTGGGTTTTACGTCTGAGCAACTCGTATCTGAAGGGAAAATTTGAATAAAAGAAAACACACACATGGTTGGATGTTTAGGAATGCATTAACACCCAACACATGTTCACAAATGCACCAATATGAGCACACAGACACACACTGTACCCACATGATGGCAATACACACATGCCTGCATATGAACACAAAAACATACAGACACAGAATTTTAAACTGACTCTTCTCCTTATCGCTCTTTCCTCCTCTTCTGCTGTTTTTCATCATCTCTATTCTTTTGCGTTCACTGTATCTCACCTCTCCCTCTGTTGTTTTATTTCTGCAGGGTTTGTGTTTTCCTCTCCCTACAGTGATGCTAATTTCTGCTGTAATCAGAAGAGAAGGGCTTAATGCCGCCTTTTAACAAACCCACTTAGACAAACACACAGAGCTGAGCAGAGCAGAACAGAGAGACGGGCTCATGCATTTTAATCGCCTGCCAGGAAAATGGACCTTTATTTTAGCCCTAATCACCAACAGAGTAGGACAGGACAGAAAAAAAAGGAACCAGAACGTGCAGTAGAACTGAGAAAACACTGATTAAAAAATTCACTGCACTTAGCTCATTACCAGGGCACTCATGTTAGTCGCTTGTTAACGTGTTCCTATCTGCTTGTTTGCTTAAGTTTTTCAGCAACAATTTAACATCTCCAGCGTTTGTCTCTCAATAACAACATGCTGTAGAATTCAGTGTTGGCTGCCTGGTTTCTAACTTTGGGCTTTAGCTAATTAATAAAAACACAGGGTTGATTCAAATTATGTAAAGCTATGAAGGTTACACAAATTGGAGTCCACTTATATTAACTCTTGATAATTACTAATATTGGATTTTAGATCTGTATTTTCATGTACAGAACAACTTTAAACAGCTTTCTTTTTACTTTTCTTTGACTTGGTTAAATTCCTACAACCTTCAGAAAGCAATAGAAGAAATCTGTTTGGTTCTGTGTATTTTGAAAGCAGTTATGCATGCCTGATTGATAGTGGGAATGTTGACTTAATCATGTTAGTATTACCTCATGTGGACAGGTATATCGTACCTAGATACCATGTATATTTCATTGTGTTATTTTATATTAATTAAATGGTGCGAATTCTGAATGATAAAAGTATTTCCATTTCACAAGCTTATCAGCCCCCCCTCTGTCATTTTGTACTTTAGGTTATCCCCTTGTTTACACGTTTGGACAGTAGATTGGTCAGTAGGCCAAGGCAAAATAGTTATCCTTGATTGATAGTGAAAGACATTTTAAATGTGACAAAACATATTTAGTGTCGTTGTGCCAGTAAATGTAATTGTTGTATGAATGTAATTGAAGTTATTGAAGAGCAATAGTACAGTTTTACAGAACTGAAGTAAAATCATTACAGTAAATCACTGGATGTGTCTTCACTACAAACCAAATGTATGTTCTTAAACTCTTATCATTTAAAAAGACTTTTGTACTAGTGTTACTATTGGTCGATTGGTTGATGAGATAGAAAAACAAGGGAATGTGTCTGTGATGGTGCATCACTGCATCAGTGTTTTACTAATATACTGTATGTTCAATTTACAGTAAGCAGCAATGTGGAATGCCATCTAAGCCCAGTGGTCTAAGACTCACATCATGTAACTATGCCACCTTGGATTCTGTGTAACATACAGTACATCTTACCTGATGTTAGGTCCATTGGGCCTGCTTGGTGGTTGCCAGGAAATGGCCAGGAAGGACTCACTGACTGCCACTACAGACAGTGGTTCAAGGCCTTCGGGGGTTGTGGGTAATGTAGTAGCAGGCGTAGGCAGGCTTTCAGTACAACCTCCAACATGTCCACCACCATTGGAACATGCCAACACAGTAATACTGTAGTTTGTGTATGGAATGAGGTCCGTTATTGTGACGTTGAGCTCAGAAGCATTGCCACTGTCATGGAAGATGCTGGGTTCTGGGAGGCGGATCTCATAGCCTTGGATTTCCCCATTGGGAATAAGAGGAGGCGACCATGTGACCTGAAACATAATTGTGTTAGATTTAAGTTCTGGGTTGTTCATTTCAAATAAAGTATCTGAATAAACCAGAGTACAAAGAAAACTAAAGGCCTAGTTCACTTAATCCTAACTGTCCTATCATTATGCCAGTTATGGCAAAGTGAGCTTGCATTGTGTGCTAATGCAAACACATATCTGCATCACAGTGTGTAGTCAGTTACCAGTGATACTGTGCAGGTAGTATCCATGTGTGCATAAAATGTCACCTGGGTATGTACAGTGAACCCTCGTTTTTCACGGGGGTTACGTTCCAAAATGAACCCGTGATAGGCAAAATCCGTGAAATAGTAACCTTTATTTTTTTTACAATTATTAAACGATGAAATGCTCCATAATACATTAAAACCAAAGAACAAAACCTTTTTACAGGCCCAAGCATTTGTTTAACAAATAAAAGTACTGTATAAACGTTTTTATAATGTTTTAAAACGTTTTATAAATTTTTTACAAATAACTACTGTACTGTAAAATAATAATTTTAATCATCAATACGAACTGAAGGCTTCAAATTACGGAGATCAGCACCGCCCCCCGCCCCACTGCGACCAGAGTCATTGGAACGGGAGAAAATGAAAAATGATTATGGAAAAAAATACAAATTACAGTAGGAAAAATAGTGACTTGTGTATTTCACTGCTCTTCTGACTGAGCCGCTGCATCCTGACTCCGCTCTGTAGTGTTTTTCCTTCTAAAGACCGCGGTGCAGGTGTGTTTTTTCGAGAGAAGAACATAGTTATCGGTAGTTGTTGTCGCTCTTTTTTCCTCTGAGCAAAAAGATTCTTATAAACCGACATGCCACCATTGATTATGTTTGCAGAATGCAGAACACAATGCACAATGCAAATCCGTGAAGCAGCGAGACCGTGAAAGGTGAACCGTGATATAGCGAGGGTTCACTGTATCACACTGTGTGTGTGTGTGTGTGTGTGTGTGTGTGTGTGTGTGTGAGTGTGTGAGAGAGAAAAACTCTGTTGTGGGGAAAAATAACCTGACGTTGACTTGAGCAGAAAATTCTTTTCATCAAATTTAAAACAATAATGAAAATGGCTGGTAATGGAATTGCTGCATGCAAAAACAAAAGCTTGCCGTTGTTGAGCACTGCATCTGATTTGGAAACAGTTCAGTCTGTCAGCATTTCAGAGTGAAGATGAAGATAACTGGCACACACAGAAAAGGTAATACACACATGCAGACATATTCACACACACACACACACACACACACACACACACACACACACACACACACACACACACACACACACACACACATGCACACACCTCTACACGTTTGAATTACAGATGTCTATACAATGAATGTTTTGTTTATACTGTACATCCACACAAAAACAGTTACACCTAAATTCAACGATTGCTTGCACGCACACACGCACACACACACGCACACACACACACACACACACAGTGTTAATGTTCAGAGCTTGCTGAGACTTGTGCGTTTAGGTGATTGAGTGGTCAATGTTGATGAGAGCATTATGAATGGAAGTCAAGAATAATTATTTCTCATGCAACCTTGTTATTCATTTAACAAGTGACACTGTGAGGTGATACAGGACACACGCGCATGCACACTGTGAGCCACACACACAACCACATATGGGCAGGGTCATGTTGAGTTAGGTAGCTCATTTCCCAAAGTGCGTGTTGGGTGTGCTTTGTGGTGGAAGTCATTTACAGATTGAATAGCCTGATGTAATCTGGAAATGGTGAAGACAGCAGAGACCCTGGGTTGACACTGAGCACTGGGGCTAAGGCCAGTACAGTATGTGTGTATGTGTGTGTTTGTATATTTGTGTATGTACAGTATATGTGAGTGAGAGAGAGAGAGCAGAGAGAGCCAGATAATAAAGTTGGTGGTGAGAGAGAAGAGGTGTGTGTGTAAGGACATGGTGCACGTGTTATGTTTGTGTGTCTTTGTGCATCTATGCTATTATATTCAGAAAAAACTCAAAGGCACTGAGAGTGCCAACCTAGGCAGCTGACAATTCAATTTTACAATCTACTCATACATGCATCAAAGTTATCACTTACGTTTTAAGGTAAATTGATATTGTCATCCTGCAAACAAACTATCAGGATTTGGGATCCAAAGTCCCAAATCTTGGAGTTTTATTGGTTAATTTGACATTCAGATTGACTAACTACTAAAGCGCAACTATCTTGGCAGAGAGAACAAGTTTGAGAATGAGAAACTGATCAGTGAATCAGCCACTAACAAAGAAGCAAATACATGCAATTAGAGTGGTTACCTTTTCAGACACTGCCCGTCTTTCTTTGAAGTTTGTTTGTACCAAACCCTAAATCTATTTTGTACCTGTGATCTGATTTTGCTTTTATTGTATAGATCTCTTTTTAACATTGAAGTCAAATACAAAACCTGCATTACAACAATCTATGAGTTGATTTCCATCCCTTACACTCTCTCTCTCTCTCTCTCTCTCTCTCTCTCTCGCTCTCTCACACACACACACCTACCTAACTATTCCACTCACAATCTGATGATGCCAAAAGGACACTGTCTGTGAATAACAGATGCCATCTTAATATCAGAGAAGCAGACATTCAGTAGACTTCACCTTGATATCCTGACCAGGAGTATCACTACATAAAAAGAACATGCAAAACAAGCAAATTAAAAAGAAAACATAAAAGAGGGAAAGTGAATATCCTGATGAGCATGAAGTGAGGTGAAAAAGAAACCATTTAGAGAATGAAGGAAGATACTCAAAATCCTGTCTGTTTTGTCAAGGTCAATTGGTAACCAGGAAGCAGCCTGCCTGCCTGTCCAATTAGCAACAACCAGGAAGGAACACTTTCCTTCTGGGACCTATGACCCCTAAAGCTGTGCTGCTGCAGAGATGACAGGGGCGGTTCTGAAATGATGACAGGCATTAGCATTTTCCTGCAGATAGCATTAGTCTGGGGCTGTGAGAGTGTGTGTTTGTGTGTGTGTGCGCATGTATCTGTGTGTGTTTGCATGGATACAATATTGTTTCAGTGGATTTCATTGATGGGCCTTGATGTGGGATTAGCCAGCGGTGGAACTTAACTCTGGCCCCTCCTTCAAAATGGCCGACAGGAAGGAAGCTGCCTCAGACAGGGTCACAGCCCCTCCCATTCTCTGAAGGGGACCTTGAGATAAATGTTTTTCTTTCTCATTAAATCTCAAGACGGAAAGACAGAGGAATCAGTATGACATTGCTTTGTCTGTTGCACGCCGAGTGACTGAAGTTGTATTATACTTTTGTGCATTTCCTGTTTAAATTCTAAATGCCGAAAACTTTCCATCAGTTGAATGCAAAAGGATATATTTGAATTCATGTTGAGTAGCAGCATGGCTGACTTAGATTATATTTGTGTGCTTCAAGAATATCTCAGTCTCTTGTGCTCTCATGCCAAGAAAAAAGGCGCCCATACCTGAAGTGACTCTGGCCCCAAGACCTTCACCCTTGGTGGACTGAGACCAGCTGGCCGAGAAGGTCTGGTGGTGATATTGACCCAGGGTCCTGCAAGTATGTAACAATATGTGGTTAAAGACCCTACTGCGAAACAATAGCTGGAAACATTTATCTTAACGTTTGACACGAAGCAGTGTAAGTAAAGCTGGCACTAGACAGTGTAAATTGTAACATAAATACTACTTGGGCAGATTTAATTGTTAATTATGGCCTTTCCTGTGGTGTTGCCAGCCTGATTATGGAGCACAAGTCGATACTGGTAGCTAGTCCAGGGACTGAGAGCCGATGAGGAGTCCAGGAAGGAAAGAGGGGGAGGGTCTGGTGGGAGATGGCTCACTGTGGAGACTTGTTTGGTCCCAGCAACTCTGCGCTCAATCAGCCACCTATGGCCAGCACAAGATACATTGGAATTTGAACACAAATACTGTAGGAATGTCACAGAGGGATTGAAGTGTATGCATGTGATCATCTTTCACCGCTCCAGTGGTCCATTGGTTGAATCCGGTGCACCCCAGGACAAAAGAACAGAGGTGGGGGTGTCAGAGTAAACGTGAGGTGCAGGAACCCCTTCAGGGGTAGCTGGGAGGGTACGAAAGGCCTGAGACATCCCAGACACTGCACAACCTACACTGGTGCATGCCTCCACCTAGATATCGGAGAACAATTTTGTCACATCCCAATGTGATTTGTGTTTATAGAGTTATCATTGTAAGTTTTTATTAGTTTTTAGGATTTATTCTATTATTTCTTTGTTAATAATTCTCAATTCTGACACCTTCAACTGCCATGCAACAATGACTGTGTAAACAAAAATAAAAATAAATAAATAATCTGCAACAACAGAAATTCATTCAGAAATTCAGCCTCATCTGTGACTGGAAACACATAGGATTATTCAACTGCTAATTGACAGGAAAATACTTATTTGTGACAAAATAACTGTATTTACATATTTTACATTTTAAATGGCATAATATAATGTTGAATCTATTAGACTATACATTGTGGAACAGTATTGTGTTCTACCATAGTATCATATATATTAATATAGTTAATTAATATATATATTAATATATTGTACCTGGAGGCTGTAAGCCTGGTATGGCAGTAGGTCGAGGAAAGTGTAGCTAGTGGTGTTCCCTGGAACAGTGACTGATAGAAGGGATGAACTTGAATCTAAAGCTGCACTAAAGAAACCAGAAATGCTGTGAAAGGAGTCTTGTTTTGCAATATGTTCAGTATTTAAGCTGGTTGCATTGTATTCTGGGTGTGACAGTAAAAGACTGGGGCTTGGGTTTATACTGGCGGTATTTAGTTCAGTGGCGTCAAATGAGACGGAAGCGAGGCCTTGGCTTGTATTGCTTACACCAGTGGATTCGATTTGGTTGTCTTTTGCGATTCCAGGCCTCAAGCTAGCGAAAGGGTGAGGGAGGAGGTTGGGTCTAGTGCCATGGATTGTGCTTGAGCTGTCATTACTGCCTGTGTTGACAGTGGACATGGACATGTGGCTTGAGCCTTGGGTGGTAAGATTGGATGTTGACCTAAGGTCATGACCTGAGTTGAGATATGTACCCTCGGTGCTGGGCAATAGGCTTGGGTTACGACCTGAGCAGGAGTTGAGGGTCGTGCTGGTACTGGAGACTGAGCTGGGATTGAAATCTAAAGAAGAGATGGAGCTGGGGCAAAGATAGAGGTTATACTTTATGATAATGCCATTTGGCTGGGAGGGAGGAACCCAGCTAATTGTTACACTTCGAGGGTAGAGCCCAGATACAGCTGGAGTGTCCACTGGTCCTGGACCTGGGGGCAAAGAGAAAGAAATGGATAAATGACAAAAAAAGGAAAATAAAAAAAAAAGGCCATAGATAAATATAAGTTTGGTGTATGTGCTTATAAGAAAGTGAGAGAAAAGAGAAGAGGGGAATTTGTTCTAAAGAATTATTTGACAAGTAATGACATCAGAAGGACAACGAGTGATTTTGCCATCCCTATCCAAGGGATTAACATGGGAACTCTCTTTCTCTCTCAATTTCTTTCCATAAGAAAAACAAGATTATATTTATGGATTTATGCTGTACTTGACTTGAATAATAGTCTGTGCATCTTTCAGCAGAGAATTCAATGAGGTAATGTGTAGGCCAGGCTGGACTGCTGGAAACACTGTAGGCTTTGCTAAGCACAAATATATTACAAACACATTCATATGACCCATCACTTTATTAATTACAAAGAGCAATACAAGTGGGGCATATATTATTATATATATATATATATATATATATATATATATATATATATATATATATATATATATATATATATATATATATATATATATAGTACAGGCCAAAGGTTTGAACACGCCTTCTCATTCAATGTGTTTCCTTTATTTTCATGACTATTTACATTGTAGATTATCACTGATGGCCTCAAAACTATAAATGAACACATATGGAATTATGTACTTAACAAAAAAGTGTGAAATAATTGAAAATATGTCTTATATTCTAGTTTCTTCAAAGTAGCCACCCTTTGCTCTGATTACTGCTTTGCACACTCTTGGCATTCTCTTGATCAGAATCAGAAATACTTTATTGATCCCCGAAGGGAAACTCTGTGTTGCAGTTGCACAAATAGTAGAAATACCAGAGTAGAAATATAACTAAAGAAATATAACGAGTGTGGATATGTACGGTATTTACATAGTTAAAGGAATGTTATTATACAGTATTTACATAATTAACATAATTAAGGAATTGGTGAAAAGTAATAATAATAATAATAATAATAGTAGCAGTTTGGTATTGCACACTTTTCAGGTCAGTGTTATTGTCCAGTTTCAACCTCTCTAAGTGTCTGTGTGTCAGACACTTAGAGGGAGGAGTTATAAAGTTTGATGGCCACAGGCAGGAATGACTTCCTGTGGCACTCTGTGGTGCATTTAGGTAGAATGAGTCTATCACTAAAAGTGCTCCTGTGATTTAGCAGCAAGCCATGGAGTGGGTGCGAGACATTGTCCAAGATGGCATGTAGTTTGGACAGCATCCTCCTCTCTGACACCACCGACAGAGAGTCCAGATCCACCCACACAACGTCACTGGCCTTGCGGATCAGTTTGTTGAGTCTGTTGGCGTCCGCTACCCTCAGCCTGCTGCCCCAGCATGCAACTGCAAAGAGGATAGCACTGGCCACCACAGACTCATAAAACCTCCTCAGCATCGTCCTGCAGATGTTGAAGGACCTCAGCCTCCTCAGAAAAAAGAGACGGCTTTGGCCCTTCCTATAGAGGGCTTGAGTGTTCTTGGCCCAGTCCAGTTTATTGTCCAAGTGCACCCCCAGGTATTTGTAGTCCTCCACAATGTCCACACTGACCCCCTGGATGGAAACAGGGCTCACTGGTGCCTTCGCTCTCCTTAGATCCACCACCTCCTTAGTCTTTGTCACGTTGAGCTATAGATGGTTCTGCTCACTCCATGTGACAAAGTCCCCCACCACAGCTCTGTACTCAGCCTTGTCACCCTCGCTGATACATCCAACCACAGCAGAGTCATCAGAAAACTTCTGAAGATGGCAAGACTCTGTGTGGTAGTTGAAGTCTGTGGTGTAGATGGTGAAGAGGAAGGGAGAGAGGACAGTCCCCTGCGGGGCCCTGGTGTTGCTGACCACGCTGTTTGACACACAGTGTTGCAGGCGCACCTACTGTGGTCTGCCAGTCAGGTAGGCAACAATCCAAGACACGAGGGGGGGATCCACCTGCATCGCTGTCAGCTTCTCACCCAGCAGGGCCGGCCGGATGGTGTTGAAAGCAATGGAGAAGTAAAAAAACATAACCCTTACCGTGCTCACAGAGTGCATCCCAGTCTGTCACCTCAAAACATCGCTGAAGTGTCTCATAGGCCTCCCCCGACCATCTCCTCACTGTCCTTAAGGTCACAGGTTGCCTTTTCACCAGAGGCACATAGGAGGGGTTGATATGAACCAGGTTGTGGTCGGATCTGCCCAGTGGGGGGAGGGGGGAAGAGCTGTATGCGTCCCTGACATTAGCATACAGCAGGTCCAGGGTCCTCTCCTCTCTAGTATGGCAGCTCACATACTGGGTGAAGTTAGTTAGTGTGGTGGTCATGGTGACATGGTTGAAGTCACCCGAGATCACTATTGGCATTTTTCCACTGATGGTAACAGCTCGACTCGACGCACTCTGCGTCCGTTTTCCATTGCAGATTGAGTAACGCCTCAGCGTGGCTGGTCACCATAGCTACGCAGCCGGTAACTGCCATGATGTAATTTTCAACACGACTCACAACAGCATGTTGGAGGTGTTTGTTTTGATTCTCGGCTAGAAGAAAATTTGTTTCAAAAGAAGCTGAAGGAAGCAACAAAAATCACTGCTGAAAAAAAAACAAGAGAGTTTGGGAATTCTGACGGAGTTCAAACGTCGACATGACTATTGTTCACCGACACAAAAGGGTAAGTTAAGTTTCCTGGTAACGTTCACTAACATTTGCATGTGTTCAGGGTCACAGTCAGTATTTACTTTACACTATATAAAGTACATGAGCTTTAGCAACGATTACACACCAAAATATGTCTGCTGTGTACTCTGTGTTTCAGATCTGTGTGTTTTGCAAATCGCCGCCGCAGACTGTTTGTTCGGGCGTTCAATGTACAACTGGTGAAATCTCTGGTTCTGACCTGCTGTGCTTTGTAAAATGTTTATGAGAGTCATGGAGAGGCGTTTATGAAAATGATTGGCATGCATCTGGGCCAGCAGAGCCGGGGGGGACACTGTCACAGGGTGCAGAGGAAGAAGACCGGGATGTACGGGAGGGTTTGATGCGCTACTTGAATAGCTAAATAAAATCTTTTCTTTGATATATTGTCTTGTTTTTTTTTAAAGTAACAGTGTGCAATATTGCAAACGACATGCAAAATAATAGCCCTTGATATTGAATAGTGAGAATAGAAAAGTGAGAATAGTGCAGAGAGTAGATAATCGGTATCTGGCTAGATTATTATTATTATTTTTTTTTAAATGGCGCGGTTTTTCCGGATACACACTCTGCACTCTTGTTTGCTAAAAACGCAGTCATAAGTGACGGTCCTCCGACCAACCAGTAGTCTGCAGGTTTTCACATCACCTTTTGGTATCGCCTCAGCTCGCTTGGAACCTCGACTGAGGTAGTACTAAAAAAAGGACCTGGTAGCAGGTCCCAGGGACTTTTTTTTGTAATGGAAAACCAAAAAAGGCGAGTAGAGTCGAGGCGAGTCGAGTAGATACCACGCAGTGGAAAAACGCCATATGAGGTCACTCGGGTGTTGAGTCTGGAGTTGAGCAATGGCGGTGTGGGTGACGTTACACGCAGACGTTGGGTTGGCAGAACGTGAGTCTTTTTGCTATACCACGAATTAGAACCTTTATTGGTACCGTAATTTGACGTGCTAGCAAGCTAACCTTAGCTAGCTAACAGCAGCAGTTTAACCAGATTGGCAAATAAGTTATAAGATAACGTTACATGTGTTGTATATTGTTGTTTGTGTTAAACTATCATGGTGGCATGACGGCAGTGTCACAATCGTCATCCTGGCGTGACACGGAGCAAATAAAAACAAAATCACATTTGTTAAAGTATCAAAAATAAAGCAGGAATTATTCGCGAAAAACAATAGCAGACTGGAATGCTCTCCTTTGGTGAAATTCACAATTGTACAGAAGGGATGAAATGTGAACGTCATTTCCGGTAAGTGCACATGGCAGTGTCGAACTTTACGCACTATGCAAGACAGCACGTAGTGCACGAAGTGTACTGTCTGTAAGTGCACTGAAGTGTGCAATTTGAGACAAAGCCCTAATTTTGTGGAGATGTTTTATAACATTGTTTGTGTTTGTGCTGTGGTCTCAAGTACATTTCTAATTTGGGTCTATATTCATGTTCACTGCCTTAAATTATTATGTCCAGAGGCGAAATTATGCTCACTAGTATAAGAAGTATGGCAGACAGAGATGCACATCAGAAGGCCACAGGCACACACAGTCACATGATTTGCACATGACGATGCACGGATAAGAACCTGCACAAGACTAGTCAGAGGGATATTTCATCCATGGTAGCTCATTTGAAGGTAATGCCCCTTTCCCCCTCCTCCATCAGCATTTACATCCCACTGTACTGCTCTATAATGGACACACACAGATGCATGTCTATATACGCAGACACACACCCTTCCTGACACACACTCACATGCCCACACCCACAGTGATGCAGTATACCAGTAATGGTGCTGTGTGAAGGGCAAGCAGATCAAGGTGACTGAGCGGACTGAGGGAGCGTGCTGCGTCGCTAAGTGCTACCGCTAACCGCTAACGGCTTTCCCAGATGGCGGTGTTGTGTGTGTGTGTGTGTGTGTGTGTATAAGAGAGAGACAGAGAGCACGAGGGTGAAAGAAGATGAGCGGTTGAGAGTATGCATGCATGACTGTGTTAGAGATAAAGTGTGCAAGCATGTATTTGTGTACGTCAGCATGCGTGCACATATAAGACAGCGGTTGTGTGAGAATGTGTATTTTCTGTATGTGTGTGTGTATGTATCTACTAAGTGATAGGCCTTAATACAGACTGAGATGCCAACTAACGTTCAGTTTTTGGCCAAGGACGCTCCAGTTCTCCTAAAAGTTTAAAAAGCCTCTTAGTCTCTTAATGCTTATCACAATTTTAGTTTTAGTTTTTTCTCACTCTTACTCATTTTTATACTATGATGATCTTTTTCAGTACGTCGCCCACAACCCAGTCTCATGGCAGTTTGTGAAATGGTCTGTTATTTAATCTATTGATTTGTGTACACGGACACGTTTCTCGTTTTTGTGGTAGTTTGCACGTTTTTTAAACTAATGTATTTCAATGGGAAGTATCTTTTGTGATTATAGCATGACTATGGTAGCAAGTAATATAAAATGCCAAAAATCAACGCAGGTAGGTTGGTTGGTGCGGTGGATGGGTCAAACAACCCAGGACCTTTACCTCGGAGACCAAGCATCGTCACCCACGTGTAATGTTTCCTTTCCCCGTTCTTCTTCCTTCCCCGTTCCTAAACCCAACCTCTGTATAGGTGCTTCCCATTACGTGCTGACCACCACAAAAAAAAGAGATAAACGTTTACGTTTACACAAATCAATAGATTAAAAATAACGTGACCATTTCACGAACTGCCTTGAGGCCATGTTGCATATTTAGCATGCAACAAACAATATTTTACCGCCAATCCATATTGTAATTTGGTTTAAAAAAAAAAAAATAAATAAGAAAGCAGGCAAACTAAAAATTCTTTAAAATGTTGTTGTTGGTGAGTTTACTGATGAACCCCAGTGATTTATAAAAGCCATGCACGCACACACAATTTATATGTAACTGTCAGACACACAGAGAGGCACAGAGATACATAATACGTACAGTACATAAAAATGGCAGCCGGCCAACCATTCACCCATCTCCCACACAAATGAACGACAGTATAAAAATGGTGATGTAAAGCTTGGCTGATTTAACAGATCACAAATTGTCCCAACAACCCATACTTCTATCTACATCTGTCCTTTTGTGTTTTCCTTCATCTCTTTTCCTTGCTGTAACCCCTTCCTTCCCTCTCCCCCACCTCTCTCTAATTTTCTTCTGTCTCTCTCTGTTACTCAAGCTTTGTGTCGCAGTCTCTCTCCCTCTTTCACACTCTCTCTCCCTCTCTCTGGTCTCCCTGCTAAATAAACAATGCAGAGAGTTGACCTTTTAGGTTAACAGGTTTTTATGCTAGCTCTACTCAGCACTCACACTGATTCAATTACCACCAAAGGTCCGCTGAACCCCACGAATAACCAAGAAGCCCGTCTCCCTGTCTGTCTATGTTCCTATCTGTCGCCCTGTCTGCGCACCTCACTGCCTTCTCGTCTGTCTTTGAGGAGGGTTGGGGTGTCTCTTTACCTGTTTGTGGAATTAGTCATTCTGCATTATTCTGTCTTTTTGATTATATTCTCATCTACCTAACTGTATGTCCTTCTGTCTGTCTGATCAAAATGTTTGTCTGTTCCAACAGACTGAAAAAAAAACACAGGTAAGAGATGCACAGAGAATAAGATTGCAGGTAAAACGTCCATAATTGCAAAAACACAATCCAGTCACCTTGATACAGCTCCCCTCAACCACCTAAAATAACCCCCGTTGTCACCCCCCATTCCTCCCTTATTCCTTCTCTCCTCTCCTCCTCCTCTCCCTCTAAGTGTTGAGTGTTATTTAGGCTTTACTGGCGCGTGTAAAATTCTGCAATTTGAAGGGCTGTTAAGTTTTTCAATTGAAATTTTCATTTAAGATGCAGGTGATGCTTTTTTCCTTTTTTTATTTTACTGATGCTTTACTGCTTTCTGGATAGGAGGGAGTGTTGAGGAAATGCGTAGCAACCCCTCTCTCTCTGGTTTCCTGACTCCTTATCCCTCTTCTTCCTGCTCAACTCTTCTGTTTTTACATCTCTCATCCTTCCTTTCCGAACTGCTCTTCTTTTCCCTTGTCTCCAACTCACCTTTCCCTCCCCCACACCACTCCGACCTCTTCATTCGCCATGCTTTTTCCTCTTTCTTTTCCCTCTTTCTTCATCCCTCCCACTGTTACTCCTCCTCTCTCCAGTAAAACACAGTAGCAGAAGGCTAAAACAGGAGTGTGGGGCCGCCAAGCCTTAAATCACATTTATAAGGATTTGGTTAGCATAGTAATAACACAATCAACTGACAAGGGCTGGGAGAGGGGGAAGTTGTGTGTGTGTGTGTGTGTGTGTGTGTATGTGTATACATGTTATGCAGCTTCTTGTGCACATTTGTGTGTATGTATGTTTAGGTAAGGGCCCGAGCAGATTTAAGTGTGTACATCTGTGTGTGTCAATGTGAAGAGAAGAGGAAGGGTATTATTTTTAGCCTCGCACAGGGTCCTGTGTGTGTGCATGTGTGTGTTTGTGGGCATGTGTGTATGTGAGTGACTGGGCTTTTCAAGGTGAGTCCCGGCTCCTAGGAGTAATAATGAGGACAAACTCTGAGCTTTACTGTAATCAAGATGCTTAAGACACGGTGTCAAAACGTGACAAGCAATACGGTGAGCATTTACATTGCATTTCATATCTTTACTTTTTCAGATTATTTAATGTCATTGCTGCTTAGGAGACACTGAAGAGGCAGTGAGAAAGAGGATCATGCATGACCAAGGTCACAAGCTTGATTTGTTTCCATAACATCATGAGTATACAAGGTCTGCATTAGCCTTTAAGTAACCACGGCCATCACGATACCTGAAATGTCAATCATTCAACATTGTCAATATCCTTCTCAGACTCTGACTATTTGGAGTGAATTACTTAATTCCAGGTTACCTTCTGATGTATCCGTGTACTAGAGAAAAAGAACACAAAAGTGGAAAGTAATATATGTCTTCCAAAAAATGATGTGGAAATACAGTTTGTTGGTATGTCGTGGGAACTGATTGGGGTTTAGTAAGGAATCCTATTAAGGACGTTCTAAAAAATATTACAAAAGCTATGTGACTGGTATCATGGTTTTATTTACATAAATGTATATTCTCCTATTGGTTCTGAAAAAACATTTCCTTGGGACATCTAACTGAACAGAATAATGGGAACCTCATATGGCGTTATTATTTTATTAATTCAGTCACTCATACATTAAATAACATGAATTCTTTGTGTTCTGTCATTACCTTGAACCTCATCTCTGTCGTGCTTTTCTCCTTCATATTTCTTCTCTCTCACTTTCTGCTTTAATTTGGTAAAACATTGCTCCTTTAATGTTCTCTGTCTCACCCCCCACACACACACACACTTTCTAAGACAGCTTGGCTAAGATCATTTTCTCAAAACTGTGCTTTATTCATGCTCCCTATAACACTCTATAACACATACACACGTACGTACGTGCACGCACGCGCACACACACACACACACACACACACACACACACACTCTCTTAGATCACTTAGCTATTGTGAACATGGGAGAAGACAGAGGAAAGGGAGCTGTCCAACACAGCTAGAGTTTATGTTCACAGGAGCCGTCTGTCTGTTCTGCAGCGGCAGGAATTCATAGGGGCCAAATTACATTAAAAAGATGGATATAAAACTTTAATGGAATGATAAAAAAGAAAGGAACAAGCGTGGGTCTCTCTTTCTCTGTTCTGTCATTAGCCTTCTCTTTTCTTCTCTTCCTCTTTTTTCCTCAATTCCTCATTTACCTTTTTGCTCTCACAATTTTTTTTCCTCACTTTTTCTCTCCATTTCTTATTTTTTTTTGTCTTCTCCTTTCTCTCTCTCCCCCCTGTGCTCTCTCTTAAATACTTAAGGGCTAGTCTGTCAAAAGAAAAGGTGAGACCCACTCTGCCTTTTCAAGTTTGAGCGCAAATAGTTGAGAGGAAGAGTAAGAAAGGAAGAGGTATGACAAAAGTAAAAAGACTGAGGAAAAGAAAGATACAAATAATGAGAAGCTCAAATCCATATTATTAATGAAGGTCCATGTCAACACGGAGTACAGCATTTACAGTTCAGTAACAAAGTGGAAAGCTTGCAAGGTTACAGCTCCAAACACACATCAGGCTTGGGGGAACTCTTCAAATGGGGTGAAACCCAAAGGACTCCACTAGATAAAAATGTATATTAAGATCAAGTGTACTGTCACTTGAGCTTATGTATTAAGGCTTGTATGCGTTTGTGTGCATGTATGCTTAGGTATTTACTCTTTTGTAAGAGTGAATGCTGTATGTATGAACTGCACTGAACTAAGACAACGAAAATGCTATAATAACTATTAGCCTTACGATACATGGTAGTAGCTCAGTCAGTAAGGGGTTGGGAACCGGAGGGTTGCGGTTCAAGTCCTCATGCATGCAAGTATGGTGGTGGACTGGTGAGCACTGCCAAGGTGTTCATGAGCAAGTCACCAAACCCTTAACTGCTCGGGGTGCCTTTCCATGGGCAGCCCCCTCACTCTGACATCTTTCCATTTAGGGCATGTATAGGTACTGAGCATGTGTGTGTAATTCAGGCCTGTGTGTAATAAGAGTGTAAATTGTAATTTTCCCTTGCGGGATTAATAAAGTATATTATTATTATTATTATTATTATTATTATTATTATTATTATTATTATTATTACTACTGAATGAAATGTAAAAGTTGTAATTTCCTTGAAGCATGTGGGGGAGGAGAATAGGAGGTGAATGCAGCCTTTCCTGTCACCGCTACAATGACAAGAGGATGGGTTTATGGTGACAAATTACACATCAATGTTAGGCAAATCTAATCTGGCTATACTTGGCTTTCTCCCATCATGGGTTTAAATCCCATTTTACTAACAGCTACCTTACCTACCATGTATTCTACTATTATACTAAAAGATTGTTTTATGCAGACTTTAAAATGATTGGACACAATAGTATGTAAGATTTAATCGTAGGATGTGACAGTTGTGAGTAATTTATTGAGCTCATTATGACAAAAGAAGATGTTAATGGGATGAATGTGTATAAAAGACTGATATAATTTAGGGCAGAGAAGAAAACAGATTGATCCAATTCAAATGTTCTCACACATTATATAATTATTTCTTATATTGGCTAATAAATTGTGTGTAAACTGGATTAAGTAGCTTGCCAATGTTTTGTGCTTTTGTGTTTTATGATAAAGCATAAAACCATGTATTATTGATAGAGAGAGATTTGCTATGTATTTTGTTTTTTAGACTTTTTAACTTCAACCCCACTGGTCCAGCTCCAGATAAACAGAAATGAAAGTTGGTGGCATAAAAAAAGCAAAGAATCTGAATGTTTTTGGGGATGAGGTGGTCTGCATTAAACTTCATGATCATGTTATATTTGCTAGAATAGAGGTTTAATGTGCGCACACACACACACATCCACACAATTATTTTCACTCTCACATGAAAACACAATTGTACACACAAACAAAAACATATTGTCCACCCTATCTATAATTGTTGAGTATATGTAAAAACATAAAACAAAAGTTTCGGTTTTAGAGTGTGAGCGCGTGCGTGCGCGCGTTTGCTAGAGGGAATTCAATTCTGAATAGCAGTGAAAAAAGCATGGGCAATAATATAATGCATCCTAAATGTCTGCAATAGTGTGTGTCGGAACAGGTGTGCGCGTTCAGCAGTGTTGTGTGAATGTGTATGTAAACGTACACTGCACATACATGTGTACACATTACAGTGTGTATACATGTGCATGTATCTTATGTATGCAAATCTCAGCTGCTTAATGATAATGTATGTGATAATAGCGTGGTACTAATTAATTTATAACTTTGCACTGAGGAGGCTGTTCCAGTGGCTAATATGATTCTATTACAGCAATTAGCCCACAATGACACTGGCTAGGTCACTCACACACAGACACACACCTTACAGTATGCAAATTTCTTTTTCAGTGTGTTTCACCCCATCTTGCTTGTCCCTATGTTTTATTTTTAATATGTTCTCTCTGAGTCTCTCTTCCTTATTGTCTTGATCAAATTGACTGCCTCTACTAACACCAAGAAATTAATACACTTTTATAAAAGAAAACCTTGGAGACTTTCAGAGAATAAAAGAAAACTGGGCAGAGGATCTGTTTTTTAAACCACAGGCCATATGTTTAATGTGTGAGGCTATTGTTTAGATCATCACCTAAAATCAGGAGATCTGTCAAACTCCTTGACTTTAACTTTGACTCAGCAGCACTGAAGGCCAACTGACAGCAGAGGCCAACTAATAACCAGCTGCTGCCAGCCATCTGTCAGCCAGTCACTTGCAAAACTTGGCTGGACTGCTGACACAAGCACCCAGACTGCACAATTCAGTATGAAAACACAAAGCAAAAACAACCACTGCCAACAGGTAGGCTAAAGAACAGCAGTACTGAGTGTGTATCAGACCCACCAACAAGTTTGTTAAACCACCAATTTTTATAGTTATTTATCTTTTTTCTTGAGCTGTTTTTGCATTGTCTGTGTGCATTGACACAAATGTGTAAATGCATGCATCTGTGAGTAACAAGTATGTGCACTTGTATGTATGAGTCTATGTACTTACTGTCCTCTGCGGTGCGCAGGATTGCCCAGGGTCCGGCTGTCTGACCATGTGTGTGTGAGACCACCACTCTAAACCCATACTGGGTGTACGGTGACAGGCTCTCTACATGGTAGGAAAAGGTGTCCGTTGCGTTTTCCATTAGCCTAGAAGTTCATGGACACAAGTACACATTTACTGAATCAAAATATGCTGTGCTTTAATCAAACAGGTGGTTAAAGAGGGACAGCACCATACTTTACATGATGATTCAGAACTTGCTCGTGAAAATGTATGTGTGCTGGAGCTAGAGTATTACATATCCAGTGTTCCCACTGTCAACTGTCAATGTCATCTATCTATGCTATATTCTATAATATAATTTAAAATTTAGCAAATCTTTAATTTCTAGCTTAGCCTATAAATGTTTTCTCTTTCATCTTTTTCCACCCTTACTCTTTTCATGCCAATCACAGAGATTCAGCACTGGATAGCTCCTTAGAATGTGTTGGTCGGCTTTGTGTGCTGATGTTACCCAAAATAAATATAACTCTACTTTTTTCTGATAATAGACAAACCATTTTTCGCACATTTAGCTGCTGTAGCACTCAGAAATGTAATAATTACCTGAAGATGTAATACAATTTGCATTTAACCTGAGGGAAAATGTAGTAAAACACAATAATTAAATAATTTGAATTATGTATATGTAAATAATGTAATGTAAGACAATGACCTGACTAATATTGTGAAGACATTTTTTTCAATAAAAATCACTGTAGACTGAGATGAAAAACATGTCTTGGAGATTGAATTGTGACCGTTTTGCCTTTATCGCTCGCTTGTGTTATGTTAGCGATCTTCTTTTGTCCATCTTGTGTCTAATCTAACATCCTCTCTGGTCTAATGGACAATCCTTGCACAACAACCAATCAGAATAGGTATGGGCGGGTTCTTTTTCCATGGATTTTGATATGGATTTTAGTTATAAGCGTCTTTGTATTTCTTGTACATTTCAAATTGGAATCACTGTCAAATGTTAGTGTTTATAGTAGGATAACAACAGCTAATGACACCAACAGTAGTATACAATTTGTATACACTTGTTCCTCCCGACTGTACTTTTCTCAGCTCCCCACGGACCACCGGGAGGGGTGGAGATCTAGCGGCTATATTTAAATCCACTTTCCACTGCCGACAGACTCCCAGTGACATCTTTACTAGCTTCCAACTGCAACTTTGAGTTCGACCATCCTTTTCCCATATTGTGAGCGGTTGTATATCGCCCTCCGAAGTTCAACAAGTATTTTATAAGTAACTTTGTGGAGTTTCTGGCGGTGATTGTGTCGCTAAAACTAAATTTATATCCAACATTGTCTCCAACAATAATCATAGGCCCCAGGTTCTCTTAAAAAATCTCAACTCCCTTATAAATCCTAGCAATGCAGCTAAAATTTTCCCCACACATTATGCAAAAACATTTTTTATTGGAAAACTTTCTGTGCTTAGATCTTTACCAACCTCCTCTGCCATAGACCCTTCAGTCCCTCCTACAAAGTCAGCTGTCTTTAAGCAGTTTGAGCCTGTATCACTCTCCTCACTATCTAAGATAGTTCAGAGTCTGCGGCCTATAAATTGTCCCTCCCTGTCATTGTCCTTCCCTCATGTCCTTTAAAGGACGTTTTTAATACTGTTGGGTATAAGAGGCTGCACTACGCACGTTTAAAAGCCGCTGGGACATACCCCGCGGCTTTTAAACGTGCGTAGTGCAGCCTCTTATCAAAAAATCTGATCTGGATCCTGACGATCTCTCTACCTTACAGAGAGCAGGCCTAGTTCCAAACTACTTTTTCTCTTGAAAGTGTTGGAGAGAATAGTCCTGAACCAATTACAAACATTACTCGACAACCATGGCATCCAGGAGAAGTTCCAGTCTGGCTTGAAACCATGGTATAGTACAGAAACAGCACTTTTAAGGGTTTTTAATGATCTTCTTTTAATAGTGGATTAAGGTAACTGCTATTTTGGTGCTTCTAGACCTGACTGCCACCTTTGACACTGTGGATTACCCAATCCTTTTATCTCGCCTTGAAACTGTGTAGGTATCAAAAGTATTCTCTTGAAATGGTTCCAGTCATACCTGACTGATAGGAGCTTCTCTGTTCATTTAGCTGAACACTCTTCGTCAGCTGCTCCTCTCACCTGTGGGATCCCTCAAGGCTCTATTCTGGGCCCTATCCTCTTTTTACTGTATATGCTGCCACTGGGTTCCATTTTTCAGAAACATAACATCTCCTATCACTGTTTTGCTGATGATGTCCAAATCTACTTGCCTATGAAATCTATAACCAAAGAGTCTGTGCAGCCATTGTTAGACTGCTTAAAGGAGGTGAAAACCTGGATGGAGTTAAACCTCCTCACTCTGAATGAAAAAAACAAAACAGAAATCATCATGTGTGGACATTTAAACGCACTGGGTGACCCTCTTGGCACTTTGGGCACCTTAGCCACCCAAAATCGATCCTCTATTAAAAATATTGGTGTTATTTGTGACACCTTTACTTTCAGTAAACAAATCAGTGCAGTCGTCAAGACCAGCTTCTTCCAGTTAAGACTTCTAGCTAAAATAAAAGGTCTATCTTCCTCCCAAAGACCTTAAAAAAGTCATCCATGCTTTTATCACTGCTCGGCTGGATTATTGTAAATTCATTATACATGGGTCCACATCCGAAATCTTTAAAATGGCCTCCAGTTAGTCCAAAACGTAGCTGCTCGCCTTTTAACAAAAACAAAAAAACGTGAACACATAACGCCAGTCTTGGCCCCCCTCAACTGGCTTTCTGTCCATTATAGGACAGATTTTAAAAATGTATTGCTCGTATTTAAGGCCTTAAATGGTCTGGCACCACCTGATCTGGCTAAGCTCTTATGCCACCATTCTCCAGTCAGAACACTGAGGTCAACAAATCAGCTGTTCTCGGATGTCCCGAGATCAAAGCTAAAACAATGGAACAACCTCCCCATGCATATTAAAGCTGCATAGACCCTACAAACGTTTAAATCGCTGCTTAAAACACACCTTTTTTCAGTAGCTTTTAACCTTTGTTAACCTGGTTTCTGATGTTTTATAGTGGTGTTGTTTTGTTTCCCTGTGATTCACTTTGGTTGTAGTAATTTTTACACTTGTTATTTATGTATTTGACATCAACCCTGTTCAGCACTTTGGTCAACTGTTGTTGTTTTTAAATGTGCTAGAGAAATAAAAATTGACATTGACACTAAAAAATAAAAACTTTTTTTGAAAAACAATGACCCTCCTGAAAGATATTACAGTATCGATAAAAAATGTTATTACAAAAACAATCAGTTCAGATTAAGTTAGTACATTACTGTTTTATTACATTTTCGATCAGGTTAAGTGCAAACTTTCTTACATTTTCAGGCATAATTAAGTTTTTAGCAAAATTATTATATCTTATCAAGTGCTAAAAAACCCCATAGTGTATGTGCAGCGAGCATTCCAAGTTGAACGTGTAGGAATCTTGGTCAGAGGTGAAAGAGTAGGAAATTAAGATGACACAGAGCTTAATGATCACATAGTAGTAATTTAGTGTTTAGTAACAAAAGGTTACCTGTACAGAAATGTTTTGTACTGAACATTTTGTGTATGAATTATGGTTGGTCTATATGATAATCTTATAATTTTATTTTAAGTGTGATGTTACAGAAGTGTCAGGAGACAAGTTTCATATAGTCACTAACAGTGGCTATCTTGGCAATATGTACAATATTTGTATAGCTTTTTATCATAGTTCCATGTCATACCTGATCTCATATCATATAATCATACAAAGGAATCTGGGACAAAATAAAAGAATATTGTCATAAATGAGGGACCATTGACCATTTAGCATCAGATGGATAGAAGGGATGAATGAATGAATAAATCAGGGAACAATGAGATTTCCATAGTAGAGGAGGAGGAGGGCATGGCTGTCTGATATATAATACATGTAGCTAGTCATTTATTTATTACCATAGAATGAGAGCCTCCTCTTCTTGGATTAAATTGCAATTTGTTGTCAGGGAGCATGTAATGAATACATATCAGATGCACACCCTGTCTCTTTTTTTATTCTATCACATTTTCTTTACCTCTCTCTCTGCCCTGCTCTTTGCTTTTTTGTCTTTTTCACTCTACCCCCATCTCTCCAGCTCATTTCCTCTCTGTTTTTCTGATGGTCTGTCATATTTATGTGACATTTTTGGCTGTGCTGTATAATGTACCCCTTTATATGTACATGTGTATGCATATTTGTGTGTACACATATTTTAGGTTTCTATATGTATGTGATACATATTTGAGAGTTTTGTATGTGTCCGTCATGCTCCGATTGTTATTTATTTATTATCACATACCTCTGTCTCAGACCACTTGCATGTGCTGTTGAAAATTGTGAGCAAACTTGTCCACTTATTTATCTAGTGTGTCAGTGCATTTTTTAAATCTAAAAATAAATAAAACTTTCTCACCTTAGTACAGGCCTCTGAGGAGATGTCCTCATTTGCAGGCTGTAACGGAGTGGGCCTGGTGCGTTCCAGTGGGCAGGGCCAGACCAGGATACATTAAGACTGGTACTAGTTGCATGGGTCTGCCTCGGAGGTGACAACCCATCTGGGGCTATGAAGAGAGGGAGAGACAAGATGGTAAGAGGAAGGCAGGAGGAAGGAACAGATGATAAAGGAAGGATGGAGGTGGTGAAAAAGAGATGGAGGGATGAAATGAGGACAGCTGAGGAGTAAAACAAACAAGACAGCAAGAAAACAAAAACACAAAAATAGATTATAAAAGTCAGATCAATGTTATATTGACATCAATCTCATTGGTGAACTGCATCCTAAACAGATGGCACTGCCCTCCATCTAGGAAAGATGAGACAGAAGCAAAGAGGGAGAAGCTAAGAACAAAAGTGGGGCGAAAATAACAGCAAAAGAAAAAAATATTCCTTATAAAAAGAGGCTGGGGAGACCCACAAAGAGCCGCCAGATTTATAGATATACAACCACTACGATTCCAGATTTATAGATATACAACCACTACAATTTCTCTTTTTTGCCCACACATACGGACACATTGTTATGACCCCACTCTCTCAACAGTGCCCCTCTTTTCCAGCTAAGCATGATAGCACAGTGCTAGTGTTGGAAAATCAGTAAAAACATCTTGATTCAGTATGATAGCCGTGCTCTTAACAGAAACAGAGAACGTGCATGGAAAGATAGAATAGGAAAGAGATAAGGACAACAAATAGAAGGAGGAAATGAGAGTAGCTGTAGTGTTGACTATGCAAAATAAGAGTAGGCCCTCCAATGTATAAAGTGACCCTTCAATCAAACACATTGCTCAACTACAACAAGACTGATTGCTGAAGACATCTTATCCTACAGATGGCACGCACGCATGCATGCACACACATTTAAAAAATGCCTCAAAATGCTCTTTGAACACTGGTTTAGAATATTAGTGATGGTTCACAAACATAAATCTTCACTCTAATTCACATTTACATATTGGTATGTACACATTTATAAAACGTGATGCATTTTCAAATTTCCTTAAGGCCCACCTGTCACTGTGTTTGAGGTTTTGTCACAACCCGTATGTCCAACTTGTCTCTTGCTCTCTCGTGTTGTGCATTTGTGTCTGTTAGTGTGTAAGTTGTTGGGGCTAAAAAGTTTCGGACTTATTTTTTATCAATCTGTTTTAAAGAAGGACAGAAAACGCAGAAACAAAAGAACAAAAACTAAAAATGAATGAACTGAAATGGATAAAAAACAGTTGAAACAAGACTTATCTTTGTCACTTATATTCAGTATTTATGGATATCAAGCTCAGTCTGTGTTTCTTTTCAGTTTCTTAACTATTTTATATGTAATATATTATTGCGGACATCAACTCGACTTGGTTAGAGTGTTAGAGTCACTATGAAACTACACGGTAGAGCTAAAGCAGTAGCGATTTCTTTCCACGCTTAATGATTGTCATTTTTTTTTTAAATTTAGTTTAGGATCTGCTTTTTAATAAAAATGTTTTTACAGCTAAAAAAGGATATGATACATTATCGGATCAATAAGATAAATCGATAATTTAATTAATAAAATCTTTTCAATAACATTCCTTTCCACTTTTTAATAAAGAAGACAGTAGATCAGTATAATTATCATTCCCTGAGTGTGTGTAATTTTTGAAACATGCATTGATTTCTGCCTCTCTGACACACACACACACACACACACACGCACAAAACACATACATCACAAAGACGCACACCGTTGGTGAGCCTGTGTCTCTCTCATGCTGTGTTAGCAGGTACAATATCAGAGGTGTCACTAATCGTTTTAAACTATGCACTTTTATGTTCACTTCTCTCTCTATGCTCTCCTCCTCCTCTGCTCTTCTGTCTATTGCTCCACTATCTTCTCTCTGTTCTTTCATAGAACAAGGACGCATCAAGACAGTTTGCCTTAAAGAAGTCTAAAGAGATGCCAGAGGCACAGGGGTAGAGAGAGAGAGATAGAAAGAGAGGAAACGTCTGGTATTTAAAATTTATACTTTCTTATGCCTTTGTTTTGAACTTGAACAGTAGAACTTTCCGAAGTCTGTCTTTTGTTTTTCTCTGACTGAGACATGGGTGTGGTGTGGTGTGGTGTGTGTGTGTGTATGCATTCACCACTTTTGTTAACAGCTAAAGTTGTAAAAATGTGTGTCTATAGGTGTATGTGTTGCTGCCTTGTTACCATTATCTCCAGACTGCTCTGATCAGCTTTGGCATTTATCAGTATGCACAATCAGCCTGCATTCTACACAATTACAAAGACACATCCAAAACAAATGCACAAACGCTGTGTAAATCAGAAATATGTGTTCAGACCATTAAACTGAAGTCAATGATGTGTGTGCGTGTCTGTATGATTGTGTTTGTCACTGTTACTCATTGAATAATGGTTTTTTTTCTTTTCTTTTGCATGGCATGCTATAAAAATGAACCTTTCCAGTTCATAACAATGGCAATTAAAATCAGAGTAATGACATACAAATGTTACAATGGTTCACGGCTTGTGTGTAGAGTCAGAAACAAAAGGTACAATTATAGCCATTTAAATCAGATCATACACAATTTAGTGGAGGACAAAACCACCTTTTGTAATGGAGGCCATAACCATACAATTATACTTAGTTATCTTCTAAGTATGTATCTGATCAAAAGTATGTGTGTGCAGATTTAGATTTCTATTGAAAATCCTGTTTATAAAATGTAGTCTGGTGGCAGGAAAACCTCTGGGTTTTTATGTGTGTGTACCTGCTGGGGGCGTAGTAACAATGAGTGGCAGGCTTGCAACACAACCCTTTGTGTTACAACCTCTGATCCAGAAGCTGTAGTTAGTGTAAGGCTGTAGGTCAGTCACGGACAACCAGCTGCCTGCTGCTGAACTTCCATCCAACACACCATCACCATCTAAGAGACAGAGAGAGAGAGACATGTAAGGTGCTAGGCCAAGCATTGGGGTATCTATCTGAGAAAGGAGGAGGAAGATATGAATGTCCTGCACATCTGATTGTTTTCATGGCACATTTATTGATTAGGGTCATTACTGTGATGTCTAAAAAAGCGATTTATAAAAGATACATTCAACAACATAGAAAAAATAGAGGCGTTTGAGTGGGAGTTCAAGAGAGGGGAATACTGACTGAGATTAAGTGAGAGTGATCAAAAGAGAGAGGTCTCCATACCCAGGTTATGCAAGGATAGTCAAAGAAAAAAGATCAGAAAATTACAATATGTAAGCCTATCCAATATATTTAGATGGACACACACACACACACACACACACACACACACACACACACACACACACACACACACACACACACACATCAGTTTTGTGTGAACTGATAAAGGCAGTGTGTATCAAAGAATCAAGGGTTTGTGGGTAACTAAAGCAAAACCCCATCTCTCTTTCTTCTACACCTCTTCTCTCCATTCATTTTAATCCATCTCTTCCTCTGTGAGAAGCAGATCAAAGTCCCTGACTGGCTGTGTGTGTGTGTGTGTTTCTGACAGAAAGAGAGAGAGAGAGAGAGAGAGAGAGAGAGAGAGAGAGTTGCTGAATATGTGTGGGTTAAAGGAAGATTGTGTGTTCTGCTGTTTCCCCATGCTCATGTTCTCATCTTGTTCAATTTTATTCTTCCCCTTTTATTTCCATGTCCAGTTCTCCTTCTATGTTGTTAGTCTCATCCACTGTTTTGTTGTTCTTCATGTCTTATGTTGTTCTTACTTGCAATCTTTTCTAATACGTCTATGGAAATATGAGCTTCTCATCTCTCCTCGCTCTGTATACTATTGTTTACCAATACATGTCTTTGTTCTTCCTTCCATCTTCATACCACTGTTTTGCTCGGAGTCCTATATCATCTCCTCTCAGAAGTCACTGGCAATGGAAAACCTTGTCTTTACTACACTACTCCAGGTTGATTACTCCTTCTTTTACATCCCCATTTCATGCCTGACTTTCAGTCTGAGTTGGCAATGTTGGTGAGAAGTGTGTTTGTGTGTGTAAGTGTACAAGTGTGTATCTGCGTCCATATTATCCTGTTTACTCATCTTTGAAAACAAAGACCTCACTTAACTACCCCACTTAGCAGTCTTGAAATTGGTAATAATATTAAATGCACTCACTCTCTCTGCTTCTCCTCATAGTTGTTGGATTCCTCTACTAACCTTTTGTAGACTGGCTCAGGTTTGTCGTGGACCAGCTCTTAGTTATACTGCTATAGTTTTAGACTGCCGGGGGACTACCTTTGACACACTTGGCTCCTCTCTCCTTCCATCTGTGTGCATTTGTGTCCCGGTAATGCTTGTTACTAGCTCAGCTCTGGGGAGCTTATTCCCCGGAGTCCTTATGTTTTCTCACCTCGCAGTTTTCTTTGGATTGGGGTGGCACCTGGATCATTTTTTGCAGCCGCTGCCATGGTCCTGCTTGACGCCATGCTACTCCCTGCACTGCTACTACTATTATTTGTAGTCATAGTTCTATCATCTTCATTGGTACTATAATTGCTACTATTTATCATTCCAACTGCTATAATTGGTGCGAATCATATTTCCCCATATCTGTATCAGTGTCTCTGTGTCCCAACTGGCAGTGGCAGATGGCCGCCCACCAGGTTCAGGACCTGTCCGAGGTTTCTGCCTGTAAAAAAAAGCGTTTCTTTGCCACTGTCGCACAAAATACTTGCTCTTGGGGCAAAAATGGTTGAGTTTTTGTAAATTATATTGTGGTCTAGACCTACACTATCTGTAAAGTGTCCTAAGATAACTCCTGTTGTGATTTGACACTATAAATAAAATAAACAGGTGTGACTAATGTATTATGTATCATGCCTAAGAACTATGAATATTATTAAATATTGCTCTAGGAAAACCAAGCAGTATCATAATGATTCCTATAAAATAAAATAAGTATACTCTCATTTCCACCACTGAGCACTTTTACTATCAGAGAAAATGTGCTGTGCCCAATGAAAACAGTGGATCCTGTCCAAGTTGTCTGTTTTGTTGTGGGGAATGATTTCTTTTCTCAGTTATCATAGAGTACAGAGAGACAAGTAAAATGGATTTTTATTTCTTTATTAAAGTTCTTACTTGAAGTTTTATTTGATCTAACACCATTCATTAATTTTCAAAATGCAAAAATCTTATCTGAAAGGGGCTGTACTTACCTTTCAGAACATTAATATAGTAGTAAACTATAACTATTTGCTATGTAAAGATATAGTGGAGTTAACTTTGGACTTTTTTTGTTCCTTTAATTATAAATATTTTGAGTACAGCACTTTTAAAGTTTGGATTTTAAAAATCATCTATTACGAGTAGTTCTGTTCATCACAGCACTAAAGTTTAAAGACCTCCAGGTAAAGTTGTAAATGACCTGAGAATTAACACTGATCACAAGAAATGTTTGTCATTCTAGTAGAGATGTCAGTGTCGCTTATTATGTGGTCAATCACAGCAACCTTTTCTGTGTTACAGAGTATATAAACTTTCACAAAAGACATTTTGACTTATAATAGGAGTAAAATCACTGGTGAAACCAACTGTTAATAATATCTCAGTTCCATTAAGTGTCCTAGTTAGCAATGCGAGCCATGCCAGTGAGCCAGAATGAACAATACCAGGCCGTAAAGGTATTGCAGTCATGGTTAATGTTATTAATAACAGACGCACTTTTCCTGTTATGACATACGAATTTGCCTGCTGTCTCTGTCAGTAACCATTTTTTTATACATTTTATTGATATCTATATAGCTGTACATTTTTGTCATATGTAATGATTCTGTACTGTTTCAGTATATTGGATACAGTGAATGTAACAATTGTTTGCATATAACAAGATTGAAGTTCTAATTACTGGAACAAAGGCCTGAATTATGAAACTCTGCACTGATTTTGTATGTCCTTTAATTGGGATCTGAAATGCTATGACCATTTATTTGCTACCTAATAAGTAAGTAAGAACAAAACTTAACAGATTCTGCTGGTTTTTGATGGACTAGTGCCTGAAAGCATTTCTGGCATTAAAGATAACAACTTGTTATGATGCTTTGACAGCACTGACCAGCATGAATGAGACCTATAGAAATGCAGCTTTTACTCTTTACCTCTATTTTTTATGTCCACTATGCCTCCAGGCCATTACAGTCTAGCAAAGGCAAAATGTCAAGACACACCTTTTTAGTGTAGTTTTTGAGGTTTGAGTAATGATATGTTATGGTCTTATAAAAACCCCACGTCTCAAACTCAACAGCAGTGTGTATAATGAATAGCTGTCTTTAAGTCCTTAAGTCTTCAAGTACCAGAATATGGTACTCTAACTATCAGTTACTTGGTAAATATGTGACATTGTGTATTACCTGTGCATGTCTTTATGTATGTGTGCTGCCAGGTGTGTATGTTCAAGTTTACTGCTCATATAGAGTCTGTATTTAATGCGTCTGGGCGAGGGTGAGAGACAGAGAGAAAGAAAAGAGAGAGAGAGAGAGAGAGAGAGAGAGAGAGAGAGAGAGAGAGAGAGAGAGAGAGAGAGAGAGAGCGCGCACACAGCTGTATGTGTTACCTTTGCTTTTGTAGTACAGCGTGTAGCTGAGGTTTCCATTAGGTCTTGGTGGAGCTGTCCAGCGGGCTCGGAGTGATCGAGAGCTCTGATTGGTCAGTTCCAGCAGTATTGGGCCTTCTGGGGCCATCTCTAAGGTACGCATCTCCACCTGATTTAAAGAAAAAAAGACAAACAAGCACGCTTATGTTCAAATGCACAGAAGAACGAACATCTAACGTGTGTACCTACAACAATCTATATACACAGTATTGTACTTTTTTTAACTAAAGGTCTACTCACACTCATCCATTCAACTGTTAGATGTAATTTTGAAATATGAAAAACATATAATAAAATATGTCCCCATTTGATAAGGGTAATCATTTTGACCTATTTCACTGATTGGATTTAAATATGTGTTACAATATAATACTTCAACCAGTTTGAGTTTGAAATGAAACCACTCTAAACATCTGGCCCATATTACTTCTACCTCTATGTTACATGCCGCGTTGTGTTTTGTGTGTTGTCTGCTGGTGTGTGATTCTCTGCAGGTGTGTGCTGCTGATGTCAGACCCGTAGCTAAGGCTGATCAGCTGATGAGTTATCTATCTCTTTTTTATTTTCTCTCTCTCTCTCTCTCTCTCTCTCTCTCGTCACATTCCTCTATTTTCTTTCAATCCACTCACACTGCTCCTTCTCTCTTTCCACCATCAATCTGCTCTCTTCTTCTGTCTCATGCCCGTTACCCTCTCCTCTGCTGCCATTCACATCCTCACATTCCACCTCATCTCTCAATTTGTTCGGACTATTTACTCTATCCTCATGATTTCACTCTTTTATCCCTAAACTCCCTTCTTTCTTCTCCTTTCCCATCCATCCTGTCATCTCCTCTTCTCCCTTTCATCCTGTTCTTACCCCTCCCCTTCCCACCTTCCTCTCCTCCTGTTCTGCTGGGTCAGCTATTCTTCTGGCGTTTGACTAAATATGGCGTCCGTATTGGAAAAATGCCCCAAAATATGGCCTGTCGTCACAGACATCGTTGAGCGTAGAGTGGCATTTGCTACCAAATGTCACTGTCACCACGCCAACCTCGTTATTGAGCCGGGAGAATCGATCACCTTTATGACACTCAGTGACACACACACACACACACACACACTTACACACACATATACACTTTGTAAAGTGTCTGAGTAGGTATTCCCATATGTGTACCCATGTTTCCGTGTGTTGGCTAGTTACAGCGATAATCTGCATCATAAAAATATAAATGTTGCTGCTTTGGCTGTTGTGATATGATTCATCCAATAGTGAATTTTACGAAGCTTTTACTTTTGCTGCACTAAATGCTCTAAAAATTGTTGCGTAGGTCTAGAGAAAACATTTTTATATTGTAGAAGTAGAGTTTTATGTGTGTTTTTGGTGCAAACTGCAGTTCAATTGAAGAAATACTGTGCAGTAAGACACTAAGAAGTGAGCTCAAAGAGAAAATAGAAGAGCCTTTGCATAAATTGCAAAGACAAATTTGTTTTAGTTTTGCCAACACTGCTTGATTACTCAATCATCACTATGCAGAAAAAACACAGCAATGGCTTATAAAAGCATGCTTGTCTTAAATATATCACAAATGATCTTGCAGTGTATCCTATTAATCAATAAATTAATTAGTGTGTTGTCTTGTAAGATGTCCACTGACCATTGGTCCCTTGCCACAGCCCTGTGCTGTACAGGCCTGCAGCCTGAGTAGGTGTCGGCTCCACGGAGAGAGTCCCTCCACCACGAAGAACCTCTGGGAGGAACTGGAGTTTAAAATGAGAAGTCCATCCAGCCAGAGACCATAACTGGTGATAATGCCTGTCAAAAGAACACATCTGATAATGACATGACAAATAAAAATGGCATGAGCAAACCGTTTTCATGCCCCAGTACGCTTAACATATTAGTCATCTTAGAGTGACTAAACAAGTTTTAGTGTTTATTGTCCCTAAAGAAGTAATGTACGTGAGTATCTCTATATAACACATAATTCACGGTGTAAACATAATCAACGTGTTACATTCATTCCCTGCCCTGAACCACCTTGGTCAACACAACCTCATCACCCTAAGTCTAATGCCTAACTATGAAACATTGTAAATGGCATCATTTTCAGAATTTGTATTCCAAGTTGTCCACATATTTTCTTTTCTGATCCTAATCATGCACTGTTGCCAATGCTAACTTTATACATTGTAGGATTGTGTTCAGCCTATGACAATTTCAAATTGCAAAGTGAGCATTGCAATGTTGGGATGCAGTCTAGGTCATTGGATTAAAATGCAAATAAAAAAACGGACTTAGGGGCTACAGACCTGCCATTCATATGCGTCGTAGTGTGATTCAATGATAAAAACAGCACTGAAACAACAACTGTAACCATAGGCATAGGTAAAAGACATTCTAGAGGACAGTAGTCCTGGAACGAACTTGCACACACAAATGTGGTACGTATGAGAGTGCAAATAGGTGAGCACTAATTCACAGACACACACACTGACACTCCCTACAGGCACACAAATATACACACACACACACACACACACACACACACACACACAAAAAGATGAGAACTCACACGTGTTCATACACATACATACATGGGCACAATAATTACATTACATCCACCTAATAAAAAAAATAAAAAAAAATGAAACAGTACGGTGCCAAATGTGCTTTTCCTTAATAAATATGCATACAGGGGGCTCAAAAGATCAGTGCTAAGAACTAAGATTCTATTCTGCTTTAATCATCTGTGGGTTTTATTATTGCTTAATACAGATATACACACCTATCAGGGAAATGAAGACACAAAAACCCCACGGACGCCAACTACATCTGGGAAGCTCTTAATGTGGCCAATCACATGCATGTGAGAGTGGATGTGTGTATATGTGTGTGGACGTCTCTGTGTGCTTGTGAATAAGCCCATATCAGTATAGGTTGTAATAAAGACAGGTTGGGAAATGAAGCAGCGAATGCATAACAGGCTTATTTCCCCTCTTTGTCTGCGTGTTGCCCCGACCTAATCCCCGAGAGGATTATCCCCCACAAATCCCTGCGGAATTGGGGAGAAGGGGGGGAGAGAGAGAGACACAGAATCTCACTCCTTTGGAACCCATCACCATCAGGATTGTCATTGTTGCTGTCCATTTATGAAAAAAAAGTAAATGAAAAAAAGAGGCACTGAGCCCTTCTTTAAGCAAAAATTAAAGCTTTTTAAGCATGAGATAATCGGGTAATCATGATTAAGTGTCTCCTTGTTATAAATTTTTGTCATCAGATGAGAAAAGCTTTAAGTAATTTATCCAGGCTAATATGCACACATATCACATGGTTTATGATGCGAAATGCACTCATGTGGCATTAAGCGTAAAACACACACGATTCACATTACACACACACATTATGGAATTACACATACTAACGAGCATGGCAGTAACATTTGATATGTGGCGGTGCGTTGTATGTTAGAGACTGTGAAATGGATTGGGAAATCCTCAGATAGTTTTTATCACATAATTTATTTGGGTTCATAAAATGTGCATTTGTTAAAATTGTTCTTTTTGATTCATGTTTGTGATTTATTTGTTTAAAAAAATCCACTATTTAATGTATACCATGTGGTAGATCATGTAAGATGACACCACTATGTTTTAGTTATTTGAAGATGCATTGAACTATGCACTTTTAAGAGTTTTATTAAGACACAAGGACATCTGATTACTTGATGTTTATGCTATGTAATGCTGTGATGACAGGAAATGAGGGGGAGAGGGAGAGAGAGGGAGAGAGGGAGAGAGAGAGAGAGAGAGAGAGAGAGAGAGAGAGAGAGAGAGAGAGAGATGAAACTACGTTCCCCAGCTGGACTCAATTTAGGGACTTTGCAGTTCAGTTTTAAGCCCTAAGATATAAGGGTGTCTCCCTTTTGAAGACTTTTTATTTATTATTATTTTTTTTTAAATGGTATCTGGTTTGTACATTTCTTTACATTAATGATATTTACATTAATGATAAACAATTGCAAACTGTGTTTTTTTGGATGTTAAATGAGTTAGTGACACACACACACACACACACACACACACACACACACACACACGTGTAAAAAAAAGGTTTGAATTTTGAAACGTAAGAGCAAGATGTGGCTTTTCTTTTCTTTTTTACTGTTTAGACCACAATATTGTGCAATATTTTAAGGTTGTAACACCTGTACTTCAGATAGTATACTGTTTGAATTTACAGAAAATAGTTATGCACAAATAAGTTTTATTTTTTATCTAGACAGTTCCAAGCCAGTAGCAGGATTTCAAATTCACATCTAATATACATCAAAAACATATTGTCCAGCTCTGTGCAATGGATGTTAATTGGCTGTAAATAAATTAAATGAAAGAAGAACAGAGAACACTGAGAGAAAAAGGCAATCACTGTGAGTTTATGTGTTTCCAGCCTGCAGTTCTCTATTCAGTCAAAAGGGAGCACTTTTCATCCACTTAAAGGAGCTTGGTGTAGCACTGCCCCTCATTCCCGCTTTCCGTTAGTCTCTGTCTCAAATTATATGTTCTCTCCCCTGTCTTTGTCTCTTTCCCCATTCTCTCCGAGTCCTTCATGCCCTCTCCTTTAGGTTTCTCTTCTAGTTTTCCTTTTCTCTAACCATTTAATCTCTATCTCTTGCACACTCATCTGATTCCCCTCGCGCAAACGGGAAACCTTCACTTGTTTCATAATCACACATACGGGGATACCTGTACAATGGTAAAGGTCTTGATATTTGTGATAGACTGGCTGATCGTAAATACTGACACTGTGAATTTAAGTCCACAGTTCAACTAATTTTATCCTCATAATTCTTATGAATGTTGCCCCTCTTCTGTGTTTTATCTCTCACAAGTTTCAGATCACTTTCCTCTATCGAAAAAAATTCCATTTAAAAAATGTTTTTATAACAAAATCAAAGCGTGCACGTATTTGCGGATATTTAGTAAACATTTGACATTATTCTTTAACATCACTGTTGATAAATGTTTATGTATATTTTAATGTTCTTAGCCATGTTTCTGTCTATGTGCCAGATAAAGTGTGTGGCCTCTCACCATTTGGAGTACCAGGAGGTGTCCAGCTGACGTTGAGTGCATGTGGGGACAGAGGTATGACCAGCGGTGCAGGAACATTCTCTGGGGTGCTCTCCTCAGTCTGAGCCATGCTGGGGGGGCTTAAGGTACACCCACCTCCTGTGCAGGCCTGACACACACACACACACACACACACACACACACACAATGGGTTTATGAATGAGACAAATGAAAATCAAAAAGATTAAAGAGTAAGGGACTCACGGCGAGTGTGATGGTGTAAGCTGTTCCAGGGGTTAAGTTGCGGAGTGTGTGGTCTTCAAAAAGTTCTGAGCTGTTATAGGCTAGCACAGGCACTGCACCATCATGTGACAGGAAGATGGAATAGAACTCCAAAACGCCATTCACCTCAGAGGGACGGGACCACCTGGAGAGGCAGAGATGAAAATAACAAAATACCTTTACTTTGGTACTGCACTTAAGTTCCGATTGTATTCCATTAGATTTATTATAAAATTGTACTATCAAGTTAATATACAGATTGCCAAATTTCCTCTGAAGAGACCAAAACTTCATATTTATCGTAGAAGTTTTTTTTCTGTTTAACTACAGACTGTGTGATGGTTATGCCTTTCTATCACAGAACTCTACTGTTGAAAAACTATTAGAAACACGTGAAATAGCCACACCTCTACTTTCATTGACAGTTTTCTTCACTGTGGTGCACAAGACCAGTCCAGTTAAAATGTTGGATTGTACAGCTAACTTATAGCTGTGGCTTACATTACCATGGTTATATATTTCAATAGACATGTAAACATTATGACAATTATTTATATGCTAATATGTAATTAAAAAAGAATGGCCATTGTTTTTGAACATAGATGGCTTCAGTTAAATATATTGGTACGATGTTACCAGGACTGCTTAAATTTAATTTGTTATAAGTTTCAACTTACTGCAGAATATTATATTATTTCTATGATTGTGTGTCTATATTGATGGTTACAATTTGATTAAAATAAGGTTGTGAAAGAGACAGAGCAACAATT
>JABXJD010000012.1:6210000-6342500 GCA_013375575.1 Percina caprodes | reverse complement strand
CTAATGTGTCAAGGAGAGTATGTGTGTGTGTGTGCGCACGCACTTACTCCACCAGAATAGTCCGTGAGTCAAGCAGGGTAAGAGTTGGTGCATGTAGAGGCCCTGGAGGAAGCTGAGAGGTCAGCATAGTAACTTGTGAACTGTTGGTGCAGCCCACTGAAGTGCACGCAGTCAGTACTAGGACATGGGTGGAATACACACCGAGACCTGAAACACACACACACACACATGGCTCAGTACAGTCTATGGCTCTTAAATTACAACATAAACCAAAATTGCTCTCTAACTTGTTATTGTGACATGATTTAATCATAATTTAAACCAATCCCTGAATCTTTCTTACAGAATCATTGCTGTATACTCCCTCTACCCTTTGAGCTGCATTTCTTAGATTGTTGTTTCTATTTCAGTGTCCATCTTTGCCTGAAAACTGCTCTCCATCTGTCTCAATGTAGCAATCTCACTCTCAGTAAAACAATCTATTCTCATACTGTATAATTGCTGCCTCTATAATCCTTACAATCACTGTGGACATCAGACACTCAGCATTATTAACCCAGCATGGATGATATGTGCTCTCATGCATTCATTAACTTACAAAGACAGACACATTCACTGTTGGGCAGTGTGATGTTTAGCTAACCATGTGTATGTGTGTGTGTAAAAACAAATGCCAGATATGATGACTGTACTTTGTCTGAGTCTGTGTACATCCCTGCATACTGTATTTCTGCATATGTTCCATTGAGAGTGTCTCGTGTGTGTGTGTGTGTGTGTGTGTGTGTGTATCTATTCACATCCTGGTGCAGCACTCTAGTCTCAGTGGTGTGAAATGTTTTTCATACCTTCTTTAAGTCTCTAATGAAAGCTTTAAAAGCTAATTGTGTGTATGGATGTGCACCAATGTTTAGCGTTCTTTGTTTCTCCGCTGCTTTATTTTCACGTGCGTGTGTTTAGAGCTCTTTTTCAAAGTGCTATTCCCTTGATAAGAGACGCTCTTTCCTCTTTTAAATGCTAATCCCCCACTCAATTTTGCTTTCCTTCACTCATCCCTTTCTCTTTACTCCGAGGCCCCATCCCTCCACAGCCACATCTATGCTGTGACACACACACACACACACACACACACACACACACACACACACACACACACACACACACACACACACACACACACACACACACACACACACACACACACACACACACACACACACACACACACACACACACACTCCTCTTTACCAGTAATGTTGTGTTGTCTGTCTTCCCCCCTGTAGACCATTTGGTTGTTGTGATAGAGAAGGTACTCTGTAATTCCTCCATTGGGCCTATCATTGTAACAAAAAAGTTTTAATATTTATATTATGATGTCATATGTCATATTTAACTCATACTATATTCATGTAACAAATATAAACACTATTTCTGTTGTGTTCAATTAGGGCAACTTTATTCAAGGTGAAAAAATATTTCTCAATAATAGGAGATACATTATTGTACAACATTATGTTCGTTTTCTGTATGACCGTTTACTAAAATACATACAGTATCTTTACTAGGCTGTAGTAGTACTAGTAGAAGAAGGTCAAACATGTATGATCAGGTGCGTACTTTCTTATGTAGCAAATTACAACTTGCACAAAATAACGCTGACCATCAGAGTAAGTGTTTTTAGGTGTGAGAAGGGTAGGTGAGACTGTGCATTGTGTATTACCTTGCTGGAGGTTCCCAGGTAACATAGAGGGCTGAGGGGGATGAGACTGTGGCTGGAGGAGAGACAGCATCTGGAGCTGAAATTGTTCAATATACAAATATGCAACATATCATCAACATTAAACTATATGTTGATATTAAAAGCATATACCTTACACTAAACAATGAAATAAACTATGGATGAGTCACAATTTTATCCAGGTCAACATTGCTTTATGTTACATTCTATGTTTTTTTGCTCTTTGATCTTTGTGCTTAAAGAGAAGTTTGTAAAAATATGTCTATATGAGGTTTGCGGGTTTGAAAAATAAGTTATAAATAAGTTATTTCTCCAGTCTCCCTAACATGGTTCAGTGTCTTAACTCCGCGCTCAGTAAGAATCAATACAGTAATCTTTTTTTTTTAACTTCAGATTGATTTTAGCTGACCCCTGCCGTCACATTATCTCCCCAACAAGGCCAGTTAGTCCAACACAGATTAATGTAGCGACTAACATATAAAGAAAAATCTCTCTTTTCCTCTTCCACTTATTCTTTCCTTATACATGTAATCTTCCCTCCATGACCTCACAGATAAGAAAAATGTTACTCAATCTACAATCTGCCTTTCACTCAGTTACAAAGTGCTTCAATCTCTTATCATTTTGTGTCTTGCCCTATCCGGCCATCTTACTTCCTCTTCTCCCTGTCCTGCTCCATGCTTCGTTTATTCCATTCTGATATTTTCTGTCTTTTCGTCTCTCTCTTCTATTTTTAAAGATTATTTTTTGGGCATTTTAGGCCTTTATTTAAACAGGACAGCTGAAGACATGACGGGGAGAGAGAGGCGGAATGAGATGCAGCAAAGGGCCACGGGTTGGAGTCAAACCCGTGGCCGCTGCGTTGAGGAGTAAAATCTCTATATATGGGCGCCTGCTCTACCACGTGAGCTGCCCAGGCACCCCATCCCTCTCTTCAAATGAAAAAGCTAAAGATCAGTGAAGAGACAGGATACAAATGTCTGAGTGTGTTTAGAAGTGTGTCTGTATCCAGAAGCAGAGCAATTGTATTCATATAGCATTCTTTAGAAATGAAGCAATTCAAAGTCCTTTAAAAAAAAGACAGAAGTTCTCTTCATGGATGTGTGTGTGTGTGTGTGTGCTTTACAGCCGTACCTTCCTCTGGGGTTGTGAAGCTCAATCCCAAATCATTATCATCACCATTGTCATTATGAAGACTCTCAGTGCAGCCAACAGGACTACAGGCACTTACGGTGATAACATATCGAGTGGAAGGAGTGAGACTCGGCAGCACACCTGGAGAAGAGGAGACCATGAACATATCAGGCAGGGAGTGAGACAGAGAAAACAGACAAAGAGAATTTTGTTTAAAACTAGAAAATGCATTTCCTGCATAAAATGTATGGGAATGCTGAATAGCTGAATTGCTAAAGTTGATGAATAGCTTAAATCCGTAAGAAATAGTTGAAATATTGAGAATAGTTGAAAAAGTAGGATTGGTTTTAATTAAGTTGAATAACACCGCTAATGTAAAAAAGATGTGGCATAATTAAAAAAAAATGGTAAAGGTAAACTGCCTAAGCTTAATATTTAAAAAGTATAAATATTAGAAAGGTGAAGATGTCCCATCACTGCTGAAAGAGCTGAAGATTTTAAAAGTTGAATGGTTTGCAAAAAAAGTTGAACGTATGCAGAAGACACGGACGAGCAAAAAAAGATTGGAAAACGAAATAACAAAAAAAATGAAATGCTAAAGCTAAACTGGATGAATAGCTTAAATCAGTAAGAAGTTGGAAAAAGTAGGAATGGATTTAATTAAGTTGAATAACACCACTAATGTAAAAAAAAAAAAGGAATAATAAAAAAAAATGTTTTTCATGCAAAAGCTAAACTGAATTACTAGTTAAAATGTGTTAGAAGTTGTAAGAAATGTGGAAAAGTGATAATTGTTCTAATTAATATAAATATGTTGAATAATAGCCATAGAGCATGAAAGTTGTAGGTGTTGTAGTCGCACAGCGGTGCCAAGCGAGCGGCATCCGCACATCGCCACACCACAGTGCTGAATGTCGGCAGACTGCAGTTTAGTGCAGCTCTCTCTGTCGGTTTTAAAATGAGTCATGCAGACAACAGCAAAAACTTTAAATTGCTATAAATATCAGAGGTAACACACTAGGGGTAAGTGTCTTTAATCAGGGATACGTTGGTAGAGGTATCGCAATGGGGTTCAACCCGGGTCTCCCACATCAAAGGGATGTGTCATATCCAATGCCCCATCATCAGAAGGAGAGCGGCTGAAACTAGACACAAATACCTATGTTTTGATGTATACAATGTCCATGACGAGTTAGAATTGTTGGCGTGGAAGTAATTTATAAAGAAAGAACTACGATGATTTTTTTGAAACTCTCCACTCTAGTGATATCATCGCACCTTCTGGGTCACGCAATACACACTCACTATAAACGCAGAAAAATCCTAAAATGTGTACTACACTTAAATAGCTTTTTCACAAAAACTGTAAAATACAGTATATCAAACTGAAAAGATAGAGCCGGATAGCTGAATATTTTGTGAACCTAAAGTTTGAACCATGTCTGTAGGTGGATGAAAGGATGAAGGAGCTGAAAAGGAGCAGAAGAAGATTTGAAGCTTGTTCTCATTGACTATAATGTTAATATAAAATGTTTAAAAGCTTAATATTTGAAAAAGTATAAATTAAAAAGTTGAAAAAGTCACATCATCTGGTGAAAGAGCTGAAGATTTTAAAAGTGGAATGGTTTTAATAGCTGAACGTATTCAGAAGATACAGACGTCCAAAAAAACTTATGGAATATATAAAAAAAACAAATAACAGTTTACAAAAATAAAGAAATTCATTGACATTGGCTTGATTTTGCTAACTCAGACTACTAAAGCCTCATTATAGCTTCAGCTGAACATAAACATGCATTTATGCAACATACATAAGGGCATGTGAGTACTGTTTTACATAGACTCTAAAAAAAAGGAACTTATCCATTAACACCCCTTTGTGCCAACCCCTCCTTACCCGTCTACATGCCTTTTCTCCTTTCATTGTGTGCTGGAACCTGTTGTTACTAAAGTATGTATCAATCTTCTTCAATAATGCAATTTAAATGCTTATCTTGTTTCTCCGGCCACTGTTGCTGAGCAAACTTGATGGCGTTGGCACACAAGGAGAGTCTATTCTAATTGTAAAGCTACAGTTGTCTCTCTCTGATGTTTTTTGTCCTAGACGTCTGCCCTCTCCACTCCTTTCCGTATGTCCTAAGTCACTCTTTTACTTTCCCTCTCCTCTTTTCCACCCCTTCCAACCCTCCTCACCCTCTGTGTCCAGTCATCCTCCACTTGTCTCTCTTCTTTCTCTCTCTGTTACCCATGTCTTTTAATTCAATTAGGGGCCAGGGCCCCACTCCACTACCATTACACCCTCATTTGCTTTCTGTGTTTTTTAGCCGTTGGTGTAATTCTGCAGTCAGGTGTCGAGGCCATCATAAATTAACAAGAAGCCTTATCACGGTGGACTTAATGTCTGGCAAAGATAGAGGGGGAGCACCGAGAGAGACACTGAGAAAGACGGAGACTGGGAGCTCATCTTCATATTTGCCTGGAGACATAGTAGAGTGGATGAGAGAAGGGACGAATAGCAGCAGCGGACGCAGACATCATCATCATCATAAAAGATGAAGTGAGGAAAGATCGAAAAGTGAGCAACAGAGAGAGAGAGAGAGAGAGAGAGAGAGAGAGCGAGAGAGGAGCGATGCCAGGGTATGACATCATTGGGGTAGTCCTGAATGTCTTAATCCAAATGGAGACACTCTTAAAGCTGGGGTCTTGCCAAGGAGAAATTAACAGGGTAGCCTGGGACAGTGTGAGTGTGTGTTTGTATTAAAGACAGAAGGAAAGTGAGCAGTGTGAATGTGTTTTAACCAAGGGCCAAAATGCCCTTACAGGTGTTACAAGAAGGTGCTACAATAAGTTAAAAGGACAACAGTTGCAAGTCAAGTTAAATCATAATAATAAATTATCCATGGTTCACATTATGTTACTTGTGGTATTTCAGTCATGTTTTCAGAGAATGGTTACCTCTGCTTTAATTTAATTTGTTGGGACCCTCCTACAGTACATTCTCAAATTGCACACATCTGTAGTTGCACTTGCCTTTTGGAGTACATTGGAGTGTGTTCACATTGACAAAGTATGGCCAAATAAAGTGCATTAAAAGTACCCGGATGATGAACTTAAACGGTCAAAACGCTGAGTGTGGAATGCTGGACAATACTTACACTCAACACTCAGCATCTTTGCTACGGAGTGGAAGCTACGGGACCAGCAACGTATTTTCAGACTTGCCAATGTGGCGGACATGGAATCTGCAGCGGTTGCAATTGAAACCGCAAAACTCAACTATACAAATGTAATTTATAGATGTGGTTTTTTACCACCACACTGTAGTCAGATTGTGAAAAAGCAAGCCAAGATTCGAGACAACACTAACCTGTCAAAATGTACGCACTCAATAAATACATATACAGTAGTATACCAAATTGTGACCCACCCCATGTCCTTGGAACCCTTGATCAATATCTCCACTAACTGTTTATATTAAATATATGAATTGCATGTCAAAACTTTACATGTGTTTTACCTGTGAAATTTCCATTAGCCAGGTATATGGCTTTGATAGGTGGTACCTCTGGCTGATCTCTGTTGTAGGCCTTCAGCTCATATCTGTCAATCAGCCCTCTGATGTCCCCAGTGGGTGGCACCCAGCTCACCATGGCACTGAAGCCATTCAAGCTCTGCACTGTAGTAGGAGGCGGTACAGACCTAGGTACTACCGAGAGAGAGAGAGCGAGAGAGAGCGAGCGAGCGAGAGAGAAAGAGAGGCAAAATGAGTGAGATGAGACTGTGAAGGGAAGAAAACTTTCCGTTGATCAAGACAGGGAAAGAGATAAATAACTGTAAGCAGCTGAATAAATACATGCTTAAATACAAAAAGTACAAGAAGAAATAAGGTCAGGCAGAAAAAATGTCAAAAGAAAGATCTATCAAATAAAAGAAAAAAGAGAAAAAATAAAAGTGTCATGCTTTGGCTTGCTGCCTCTCCTGTCTGTTTCCCTCTCTCTCTTTTTTTTTGTTTTGCCTTTCCTTTGCTGAGTGGGTGTGTCGCTCCTGGCTCTCTCTCCCTCCTCATCAAGACACCTGTGGCTTCCTACACACCCGAAGCAAATCCAGTAATCACCGCTCCTGCTTTAAACCCGGTTTTTCCAACCAGTCTCTGCCAGATTGTCTGTTCACCCACTGTGGTAACATTTGTTACGACCAACTCTAGCATTTTTTACGTTGAGTATTTTCCGCTAATATCTCTGATTAAGGTTTTTTGACTTTTTTTTTGTTCCTGCTTCAGATCCCTGCCTGAACCTGTCATTGTTTTTTGGACCTGCCTCCACCTCAGTTCCAGAGGGTTTCAGTTGTATTAAATAAACCTCTGTTCCTGTTTTCCAACCTTCTCCACGCGTCTACTCTTGAATCAACTACCAGTCTAACAAAAAGAGAAAAAGCAAAACAACAGGTCGGGAGCACGAGGTTAGAGAAAAAGCATCCCCCATCTCTGTGTTTTAATAGGCCCAGTAAATCATACCCCACCATTAGCATAAATAGTATTTATGAGAGTAGTAACTTTTTTAGCACTGATTTAATACAGCCAGCCATTCATTCTGGGCTATATTTCACAGCAATCAGCCTCCCTCCTCCGTAGCACTCCCCTTCTTTTTCTCTCTGAGACCCTCAGTAGTTCAGGATGGTCCAGCTCCTTTCCACTCTCCCTCCCTTCCTCTCCATCTATCTCATTGCTTCACAACCACATTTGGTTTCCATTCATCCGTTTCATTTTACAAATAGTTTATAAATGCTTAGAAATTCATGTGCCCGTTATTCCAGTCTGTTTGTTTTGCAAAGGTATGTACAGTATAAAGTCATAAAATAGAGCACCACTGAGGAGCTGCATAATGCACTATTGCCTATTTGTTTGTTTTTGTCAGTTATTTCCTTATAACTTCCTCACCTTCCTTCTCCGCTTAAGCTATTCTTACATCTTTCTGTATTTATCAATAATTTTCTTCCTCCTTTCATTACCCAATCACCTTGCATCTTTCCTGATCTTCTCCCCCCCTTCCTTCTGCTCTTTCCTCCCCTTTTTGACTCTTCCTACCTCCTCTCTGCTAGCACCTTTCCTCTTAGTCCTCCATCCTTTTCCCCTCAGTTCTTAATGTTTTAGCACTTCCCCCTCACTCTCTTTCATTCCTCTCTCTGGTCATGGCATGGTATACTGAGACCTACCAGTGTATCGTTCACTACTAACGAGCAGCTTTATATTACACACGGGACCACACAGGCCATTCTGGGTTAACAGCCTTTTACTGGGATGCCCTTTATAGAGGCTTTATCAATCTCTCATACTGTCTGGCACATGTAATATCACTGGCTTTGGATAAGTCACATACTGTACAATATAGTTGTGGTTTTACATCCAAAATCTCTAAAGAAGGAAGAAAAACACTATAGAACAAAGTCAACGGAAGGGAAAATGTACTCCTTGTTGCACGTGCCATTTATTTTTGACATAATTAAATTCTAATTCCAAGACAGATTACACAGCCAATTAAACAAACAAACACACACATACACATGTATAACATACATGTAAGTAAAAAGGAACAAACACACATACAAACACACAGTCTTCCACCACAAGCTGATGCCTGAGGCTTTGGAATACTTAAAGGCTTATCACCCCCTTATACCATTAGAGTGTATCAGATGGAGGTTAGATAGAAAGAAACAAATGATTCTGTAGGAGATCTTATGTACAATGTGTACTGCAATTACTCATGTGGGGACATACATAAGTGTGAGTGTGTATTACTGTTATGATATCATCGTATCTGCCTGGAAACACATTGGTCTGATAACACACAGAAAAGCACACCAACGACTGCCAGCAAGATGAGAGGTTTTACCTTTGCTTCGGCTACGTCCTCTTTGCCAAGGTCCTGCTGCCCAACCTCCTGCAGCCAAGGCCACCAACCTGTACAAGTACTCTTGAAAGGTGTGTGTTTTTATAGGAGGAAGGGTTTAGGATTCACATGGGGCAGGGGAGAAACAGATTTTAAAAGATTTTAAAAAAATCCTCTCAAGAGATACATCACATGTTCTCTGTATCACCTAAAATCAGCTTAAGTAACAAATTATGACGAGTAATATTTATTTTGCATATTCAGTAGTTAATAATACTTTAAATTGCTTCAAAAACTTTGTCTTATCAGTTGCAACTATCTACAACTGTGAGTTATCAATATGACTAAAAATCAATTGGTTTAAGAATTATGTTGGTTTTAGTACTTTTTAATTAATCGAAAATATATGTGTGTGCATGGAAAAAAATAGGGGACATTTACTAATTACATCTATATAGTTTAATGTGATGTACTCTCCAACTGTAAATCTATCACCTCTGTGGCAAAATGTTTAAGTATAGCAAATAAAAACTGGACTTATGTACACCGTTAGCACTTGGAATGAAATCATCACTGTGGCAAATCCCTTTCTAAAGAAGATCTAAAGAACTAGCTGATTGGTAGAGATTGTGCTGTGTTGTGATTTAAATACTTTTTATTTGAGATTTGACATTACATGCTGTTTTTTAATTGACTGTGGCAACTGGAGTATCAATGCTATGTTCTTTGTACTGTATTGTTTGTTTGATGTCTGACAAAGGTCTATCACTAAAATGTTACTTAAAAAAAAATAAATAAATAAGTTGTTGTGTTGACAGAGTTCCACACTTTCTTTTCAGGTAAGTGCTGGGTTAGTTGAGTTCTGTAAATGTACACTGTGCCTTGTTACCAGTAAAAGGCTGTAGGCTAAGATCTGTGGCTTGTGTCATCCTCCCACTATACACCAAAACTGAATCGTTTCCTCTGCAGTTGTACCGGCTTTCACTGGAGGGACAGCCATCTAAGTAGACTCTTACAGAACGGCGGGAGGCAACAGAGAGATTTATACTTTGACTGACAGGAGGGTTTGATTCATCCCTTCGTATGGTAAGACCCCTTATGCAACCTCCTAGGCCTGTGAAAGAGGAAAGGAGACAAGAAAGATTAAAAGGAGAGGAAAAGGCATAAGCATATGCTTATTGAAAAGTAAGTGCTGTAGGACAACTAGCAGGAGAAAAGTTATAATTGAGGTTTGGAGACACTACCTTTTTAATCATTAAATTGATAGCCTACATATTTTTGTTTTATCTCTTTTCTGTGTTGTAGTTTGTAGACGGTCCCTAAGCTCTCTAACTGCCATCTCAACGCAGGAACTAAACACAGCTGAATTAGCACAACTTTTATAAATTTCTTTCACATCTATGACAGTCAGATTCACTGTGTTCCCTCAAAAGAAATCACTGCACATGGGTAGGCAATTGCAATGACATTTTGAACATATTAAGAGGGTAAAAACACATTTTAAATTTGTGCTGTTTAAGACTGTTGGGTGCTAACTCTAGCAGGAGGATAACACGGTGTAGACAGCACCGATTGTTTTAGTTTTTCTCTCTACTGACATCACTCCAAATTTACAAACAACAGAGCTACATTTTGAAATCGACCGGAATTCTCCTTTAACTCCATAGAAACCCAAAAACAAGGAGCCCACAAACAAGCAAATGCCATGTGTAACCCGTTTATCTGCACACTGAACACTTCTTCTTGGTTGTGTAAAATTACTGACGTTACATTCTCACCATGTTTGTGACTTTTGCTGTCCAGAGCAGGATGTATGAGCTCCATGGGCACACCCCCCAAGTATAATGGCGAATCAACTCTCAGCCTCACTGCTTCTCCCACTCCCCTTGTCTCTTCTGCCCAGTCATTGACTGCAGCAGAAATGAGCGAGCCACGTTTTGCCAAAGAAAGCTGTTTCCAGTCTCCATTGCAGTAGCTAAGCCCCACCCACATGTTCAGTTCAGTCACGTGACCTTCAGAGGCAAGAATGAAGGACAGGAGACCGGCTTCCAGCTCCACCTAAAAATAAACACCAATAAACATAAATCAACAAGCCAAAGTCATGTATTTCTAAAGTTTTATTTGAGTATGTCAACAAAAGTCTTAAATGTGTTGGTGCTTCTTACTAGCATGTAGTCTTCTGTTTGTGTGTTGTATGTAAAGAGCAAAAGTGCATTGAGCTGGTCTGTTCTGAAATCCATAGAAATGTCAAAGTCCTTTCCTCCATTAAAAACATCTTTGCCCATCTCCAAGTAACCTGAAACAAGGTGGAAAAAAGGAAACTTCTTTCGGTATATTGAGGACCTGTGAAGATGGTCTGTACCCTTTTATCAAATATAGATTCAGTCACATTTAAAATGTTTGACATGTTCATGGTTCAGATGTTTGTTTTTCAAATAAAAGACTGGATAAACAGGCAGCAATAATGGAAATGTACACTGATGAACCGTATCTTTAACACAGAAAGCCATTAACTTATCTTATTATTGTTAATTTATCAGCAGCAAGCATCTTATTAAGACATACAGTGTTGCCAGTGTATGAGGGACACTAGAAATCAACTTGAATTTGTATCTGAACATAGCTTGTCCATTTAAAAAGACACGCCAGAGAGATTTTTCTATATTGCAGTATGAAGTATTGTGCAACAATGTACACTAGCATTTCACTCTTAATGGGGATACATCTCTGTGGCATGTAGCTATAATAGTGTCCAATGTCCTTGTGAAAAAAAGTACATTAACAAAGAATAATCATAACCATTTGTTATCCACAAAAGATACTAACCATGTCCCAGAAAATGGGCTCCATCCACAGTTTGAATAGGGCATCCCTCCCAGCTTTCATACACTGCCACCTTCTTTGTGGCTTTTGCCCAATCCAGAGATTTCCACTCCTTTGAGGGACCGTCAGTCACCTTAAAACTCACGTCTCTGAGGCAACCAGAGAAACCCTGTTGCACTAGTCGAGCATCACCTGATAAGAAAGACAAGAATAAATAAAACTTGAAAAACTTTCACTCCAACTTTCTCACTGCTTCCATAATATATTCCACTGCCATAATATTGTTAGAAATGATACACAATGTGATATATTAATGATTAAGGAGAGTAGGTGACAATAGACATACCTGAATCCTTTCGTAGCAAAGTAAAGTCTTCAGGAAGCCCTCCAATAAACATCCCTGTGTTGTCACCAATAATGGTGCTGCCACTGAAAGCTGATGAATTTCCTGGTGGTGGTGTAAAGGTAGGATGGTGGTATTACACATAAATGTGGTACGGCAAAGAAAAAATATGGAGTTAAGGGATGATTGGAGTAAATATAAAATCAGAGCATTCAGAGAATGAACAAAAAGGAATGAGAATAAAGTGAAGGACAATATAAGAGAGAAGAGTTTAACAGGGGGTAAAGGTAAGAGAGAGAGAGAGAGAGAGAGAGAGAGAGAGAGAGCAGAGGAGTGAGACTAAGTAAGGGAAGGGTTATGCTCATGCATTTTCTGAAAAAAGAAAATGTTATTTGAAAACACATTTGAGAATAACTGAGGAACATTAGTGTGTTTCTGTGGATGTGAAGAAACATTTCTCTCATCAGAAAAAGATAAGCTAGGATTAACCTAGCTAATACCACCAATGCGGAACTCTGTGATTTACTTACATAAAAAACACATGGGTGTCCATTCATATATACACGTCAGTCTCACATTTTTTACATCCAAGCAATGGTGCATACCCTCACATGTACAGACAAGCAAATATACACTTAGTTACACTCACACTCCTACACACTTAGCATATACACACAGTGGTCAGTATAAATATGAGAAGAGTTACCTCTGTATTGATTGTTCACAACGATCGTTCCCACGGCCCCTTGCCTTGTTGCTATGATGCTGTGCCATTGTCCATCATTGTAGCCACGCCCTCCATCACCCTGTACACTCACAGCCACTGCTGAGCCCTACACACACAAACTCACATTACAGTCAGGCAAGAATTTAAACACACATTCACATTCACTAACAGTGTTGTGAAGACATCCTCTGACCATAGATCTCGCAACAATGTGTCTTACAGTATTAGCTAGAGTAAATGTATGCAGCTGGCTGAAAAAAATAAAAATAAAACTTTTCAAATCACAGTGCAATCAAACAAGCTTACTTTGTCACATTTCAAATTATCGCTTCTTTATCCCTGTGTTGTGTGGACAAGGTTAGACATTAAGGATCGATGAGACACACACACACACACACACACACACACACACACACACACACACACACACACACACACACACACACACACACACACACACACACACACACACACACACACACACACACACACACACACACACAACCCTCAAATGGACATGAGCATGCACATATAATTATCAAAGTGTTGTTACAGGGCTTTTTGCTACCTATTAAGTATGATATCATTGTTGTGATCAGCTTTTAGCAAGTGAGCAAAGAGTAATATAGTAAAAAAAGAGTAACGAGTACATGCACACTCAAACAAACACACTTACAACATACAGTAGAGCCACACACAGATGCACAGTGATGAAGATTTAATGATGAGATCAATAAATGTATGAATGCCAGAGTATATCAGCCTCTGACATATTTACTACCATTGCTAGACAGCTCTACTTAACAAGACAACATGGGAGGAGTCTCTCTATGGCTCTCTGTCTCTCTCGCTCTCTTATATGCATAAACTCAAGCACACCCATTTGGATCCCTTGTCTGGGAGACACTGGCAGTTGAAGCAACTAACGCTCAACTCTCCTAGAACTACTACTAGAGGTGCTCCTAAGCAAGGCATTTAGAACATAATTGCTGTGCAGAAACTGCCTAAGCATAGCCCCCTACTCATTCTCACATGCTCTCTCTTAAACTCACTCACTCACACACACTCACACACACACACACACACACACACACAGTGGTGACATTCCTGTAGCTTGCACTTGAGTTGTACAGCACTTGACTGAGGTGTACACCTCACACATGTTTGCTGTTGTGTGAGAAGGCCCTAATGCTCAATCGCTTTCATATCAGTATGTAATACTGTTGTGTGCGTCTGTGTGTTTGTATATGTTATTGTCCGTGTGGATAGATCACGTAAGAGCCAGAATGAACAAAAATTGGTGTGTTTAAGAGCGTCTGTGTGTGTGTCTGCACATTTGTGGGAATTACAGTTTTTCTTGATTGCTTTGAGTCAACTCAAATGCCACATTTTCAAAACAGTTAACACACAGGCCGAAACAGTGGCAATAGTGATCAAAATTACACTTTTTTTTTTTGCAAAAGGCTCTAACCGTGCCAAAACATTTAAAATATGCAACAAAAGCAAATTTTGCCTTCAAACAAAACAACTTGCAAACAAGCGTATGAACCGATCAACCATTACACAGTGGACAACAAAATACAAAATACAGCCCTCAGTGCAAATCAGTGAACCATTGCTTGTCATTGTAGCCTATTACTGTACGTAGCTTTCATGCCAGTACCATTTGTTGTCAAATGTTAGAATTGAATCCAAAATCAGAAATGCTTTGATGCAAATTGTATTGAGTCCATTGATTTTTATTTTCAAATTGTGGCTGACAACGGAAATACTGTAAATATAGCACAAAATGCATGTAAACCAAAATAAAATCCATTAGTGTATAAGAAATTAAGAAAATAAAAATAAAATCTATTAGTGTATAAGAAATTAAGAAAATAAAAATAAAATCTATTACAGTAAAGTATAAACATCTATTACTGTAGATAATAGGAAATAGCCACTATTGATACTCAGTCTCTTGGGCCACTTGCCTCATCCACACTGATATTTAATTAAAGATTTGTGTGAAGGAGCGTCAAACAGGTGCTTTAGTGATTTCATACTGATGTAGTTAGTTTCTAATAGTAAAACCTTAAAGTTACCTAATAGGTAACAGATGGTTATTGTTTGGTTACCATAGATTAAACAATGGATTTTGGACTGCTTGAATAACATCCGTGTTAACTGTTCTGCAAAAGGGTGGGGAAAATGTGTTAATCCAATGAGAAAGGGTTAACACATCTGCAAGAGGTGTCTTCTGCTCTGCTGAGACAGTGATGATGAAAACCGAGTGGATCCTGGTTTATTTTAGCAGGTCAAAGCAATCCAAAAAAACTATAATGCAGTTACTTATGGAGAACTTTCCCCATTGCCAATGTGGTCAACCCCGTCTAAAGTCAAAAGACTTACAGTAACAAAAACTCCTCCAGAATCTGACAGGTGACTAGCAGTCATTTCAAGTATACATTAAAGGGACATCTGTATTCAACTGATGAAAGACAGGAACGCATGATGCAATTTTTTGTTGGGAAAATATAAGATGAAAGCAGACTATATTGAAGATTTGTTTGAATGTGTGTTATTTTATAAGTGGGCATGGGGAAAGTAGAATTCTAACTATAAAGGAATTAAATACTATAGTGAGTGAGTAACAGTGTGAATGTCCGGCTGTCTGTCTTTCAAATATCTCAAGACCGAAACTGTTCATCCTATCTACTTAACACTTGGCGGCTGTACTACAGGGTATCCAATGACATTCTGTGTCGAATTTGGTGTTTGGATACGCCGGACACGTTCAATATTAATAGACTGTGAATAAAACTAAGCGACCGCACAATATAGGTTGAAAAAACAACAACTGAGCGACCGCTGTGTACAGCTGCAGGGGCGGTGCTTCACGGCTGTCAGTCATGCATCTCGTCTGCAGCCGGCTACTGGCAATTACCGGCTAACTGTGAAGATATCAACATGCAATATTGTTGACAAAAAAGATGTATGTCCTTTCCCTCACACACATTCTCTCGGTCCAGTCTGGGTGGTTAATTAATTCAAATTTTGGCTCTCATGCACGATTTTGCCTCTCATTCACGAGCCTGCGAGGGAGATCTTACTACAGTTAATGCACATTTAAGAGCACCATTAAATGTGTAGGCTCTGGGTCATTTTCAGAATTATTAGTATACATGTTTCACATCTGTTGTTGAGGATTACAATGATTTATTTCCCAAAGGCTAGAGGATTGTAAAAAACAGCTAACTAGATTTCAATAAGAGCCAAATGTGTCCGCTATGAGAGAACTAAGATGCATGGCTGGTAGAATAAAATACAATTTGTGTATTTGACACTTGTCTGTGTGCTAGCAAATGTATTTAACAGATGGTGACAGCTGACTAGCAAGTCTGTGATGAGAGCTACATGCGTTTTAGCATCACAGCCTGTGACTGACATTGTAGTTACCAATAGCTACATACTGCACAGCTCCGTATAGTGAGACAACCAGTGGTCCAAAAAACAGTACTCACCTGCATTAACGGAGTGTGAACTGTTTGATTTTGAGTGTCTCTTGAGCTGAATGTTCTCTCTCTTCTCTTTCTCTCTTTCTGTGTGTGTGTGTGCATGCATGCGTGTGTCACATGCAAATATTTATGAGCATATCACTTTCCTGTGTCATGCTAAATTACCCCCCCCTGCACTGGTAATCCCATTAAGGCTAGCTCAACAGGCTAATAGGGGGAAGTAATGGGCCCAGCTATATGTATCTGGGGGAACACTAATAAGCCGTGACACCACTCCCACTGTTAATTACCCCAAACTAGTCTAAACAAAGGAATCAACCCAGTTGGAGAAGACACATATGCTCAATTGCACATCTAGGAGTACACTTAACCACAGACACACACATTAATACTGCAAGTGAACAAGGATCTATTCAGTGACATACACTCTTCTGCACACACAGATACGTCCTATGGTTATATTTTGATGATGGCATTTTGATAACGAGTATTGGATAGTAATGAAGAAGGAAAGTGTAAGTGTGTATGTGTGTTTGTTAAAGTGTATAATTAGTTGGTGGCCTCATGGAAGTATGTGTAATCATCTCCCATCATCACTTTCATCATCCAAGTCGTTGACTCTTTAACCCCTCTACATGTGTCTGTATTGAAGGATAAAGGAATAGGAGAAGTGTGTGTGTGTGTGTGTGTGTGTGTGTGTGTGTGCGCGCGTGTAAGGGTGCAAAGCTTAATTAGCTTGCAATTGGTATTCACGCGTGGTGACTGCAGGGAATGAGTTAATTGCAGTTCAATTCAAACGTTGACACACTTTCAAAGTTTTTTCCCCTCTCCCTGTCTTCCTGACAAAAACCAATGAGGGGCTACAGATCACATTTATTAGATGAGAGCAAGTGAGAGAAAATGGGAAAGAGACGATAGAGAGGGGGGGAGAGAGAAAGAGTGAGAGGTGGATAAGAATAAAAAAGAGAAAAAGACAGGTGAAGGCGAGCAAACAAGTAAAATTAATAGAATTAAATAATAAAGAGACAAAAACAAATGAGGAAATGTAAATGAAAAAGATGCATAAACAAAATGGGTTGAATAGCCACTAAGGACAGCAGTTCACCTTTTGAATGTATTTCTGTCAAATATGGCACTTTATCACACTTGAAAAGTTTTGAAAAACTTTTATAAATGTGTAACAAAATATAACATACCTGTGGATCGAACAAGAAGTAGGGGCGTCCATTTTTGAGCTGAATAGCTAGGAACTCTTCCTGATTTCCTGGAGAGAAGGCACATAGCAGCAGACCATCTGGGGACCGAGTCTTGAAACTCAACTCAACACCTGATACAAAGTAGAAGAAAGAGATAGAGCAAAGGATTTTATTGTTCTCAGGAATTAATTTAACACAGGCCAAAACATAATTTCAATACATCTTAAAATGTATTATAATGTTGTGAAAATATAAAATGCCCTTTTTGAGACTTAAAACAGAACCTAAACCTTGTAAACTCTGCTGGAGCCACTGGGGGTTTGGTTCTGGGAGCTGTTCAATCAGGGCGTAATTTAATAAAGGGACCTGTGGTGTCCCAGGGTTAAATCGATAGTTACGTATTGTAACTCCAGATTCTACGAGTATAGGTGTAGCCCTCTAAGGGCTACGCTATTGGGTTTGTCCATTCGCACATGCGCAGTCATGAAGATTTTCTTTCCTGCCTTTGCGTCCAGCACAGGCTTCAACTACATCCGCCGATACTGTATATTAACGGAGTGGACCCGTTGCCCAGCTCCCAACATCAGCTTTTCTTCAAACTAATGTTCTAGGAGCAGGTGGCCTGATAGCCTCATAGAATCTGGAGTTACAATACGTAACTATCATTCTATTTTGTATAGGCTTCACCGTTTAAAGGCTACGCTATTGGGTTAGGGCGAAGCTGATGTAGTCAATGCCACCTGCGACACAGGGCCCACAAGCAGAACATAGACAAAATTTCTCCCGATGCACTTGTAGCAGATAGTCATCATTCTGACAAAAACCTGCCATAGTAATGATTTGGCCTAGGTGGATTACGAGGCTCAGTCATAATAGGTGATTGACACCTTTTATGATACGCCTGGTTTTCTCTCAGCAGGGGGAGGGAGGAGAGATTGCAGGCGAAACACATGCAACGGGATGACATGATTATAGGCGTGCATGTGACATGATTTGACAATGTATGGGAAAACCCTGCATTCCACAATGCACCTAAACAGGAGAGGTGAGGACAGCAGAACACACATTTTGACAATGTATGTAAAAACCCTGCATCCCACCTTGCACCTAAAGGGTGAGGTGAGGACAACAGAAACGCACACGCTACAGTGCCTTATACCATGATTATACACAGTACCTGGGGGTGGGGATGATGAGCAGAGCACACATGCAACAGTTAAGGGTGTGACGAGATCTCGTTTTACGAGATCTCGCGAGATTAAAACGTGACGAGATTTCTCGTCGAGGTGAAAAGTTGTCTCGTGAGGCGATGTGATGTCAGCGTGATGGAGCGTGAAATTACTATTGAAGATCCCCCTGCCACTTTTAAATCATTTGTGTGGCAACATTAACCCTAACCCTATTTTTCTGTTATTTACACATTTATTTTATTTATACTGTTTATTTTTTATGTTCGGTTTGTGGAAAGGAGTTAGATTTCTCGTGTGAAATTGTACAGGGCAGAAGCCAGTTGGTAGAGTTTATACAAAACATTTTGCAATGTTTGCACGTCCTTTACTGCATATAATTCATTAAAATAGTAAAAAAAAAAAAGTTAAATAACATTCATCATTAATAGTTGATTTCAAAATGCACCTAAATTGTTTTGCATTTTGTGATTTTTCAGTTGAATAAAAAACTATTTTCCATTCATATATTTCATCGAGGATTTCTTTAAATTTTTTTTAAAAATCTCGTCTCGTCTCGTTCTCGTGAACCCAATCTCGTGATGTGTCTCGTCTCGTGGAGTAAGCGTCTCGTCACACCCCTAGCAACAGTGCATTTATTGGTGATTGAGTGTGGACAGGACTGAGTGGGTCATGGAGGATTTAGACATATCACGCAGAGAGAACTCGATGAATGGGCATGGGGAAGCCCATGAGGCAGCCGCGCAGAGGTCGGCTACTGCCATGCCCCTGAAGAGGGCCGCAGATGCGAACAGTGCCCTAGTAGAATGTGCCCGGATGACGGGGCGGCTCCACTCTCTCTGCATTATAAGCTTGGGGAATAGTTTCGCACAGCCAGTGAGACAAGTGCTGTTTAGAAAGGGCCGCTCTTTTGAAGTGTTCCCTATAATGTACAAACATCTGCTGTTTTTCCTGATGTGTGATTAAGCTCGCACAGGACACAAACGGTGAAAACCCTCCACCGCGTTGCTGTTATGAGGCGGTGGGCACAACGTGGGATCAACACTCGTCGTCATGAACCAGCGCTGGAAAGCAGACCAGCGCCCTGCATTACATGCTGTAGTGGAGGGGGCTTCTGCGCCCTGGATGGTGTGCACCACAGTGGGGGGCAGTCCCAGCCGCTGTGAGTGTTCCCGCGCAGCAACCAGCCCTGCAGCCGCTGGGTTATCACCGGGGAGGGAAATATCTTGCCGCAACTCAAGCCACAGGAGTTGCCAGGGCAGGGCCGCCAGCAGCTGAATGAGGGTCGGGAACCAGGTTGTGCTCGTGTTCTCCGGTGCCACCAGAATGATTGACAGATTCTCCTCCTGGATGCGCTCCAGGAGGCAAGGGATCAGAGGGACCGGGTGGAAAGCGTATAGGAGGGTTTTGGGCCAGGGGTGATGGGAAAAGGCGTCCACGCCGAGGGGTGGATTGTCCTGTGCGCACTGTGTGTTATCTCATGAGGCAAACAGATCCACCTCCGCTTCCACGAACCTGCTCCATAACCTTTGAACAATAGTGGGATTCATTCTCCACTCGTTGTGAGAGGGGTCTCCTCTCGACATTAGGTCCACGTTCAAAATCCCGGTGACGTAAACTGCTTTGAGGGACAGCAGATGGCTGAGGGCCCACAACAGGAGTAGCATGGCTATTTCCAAAAGCTGTACCGAGCGCACGTTGCCCTGGTGGTTTTTGAATGCTGCCCCCGTGATGTTGTCTGTCCGCACAATGACATGTCTCCCCGCCACCACCGGGGTAAAGTGTTGTACACTTCCAGCAAATGGTGTAACACTTCCAGCTCCACCCACCACCTGTAACTCCCACATTCCTCCCCAGCCAGTAAGTGATACGTCTGTGTACACCGTCACGTATGACGTCACTCTGCCCAGGGAACCCTGGTTGACAGGATCCTTGGGGTTTCCCCAGTATGCAAGGTCTGACTGGAGGAAATGGGGGATGGTCAGCATACGCCACTTGTGCCGAGTGGGATCGAGGTGTTGGCAATGAAACCACGTCTGGATTTTTCCTCATGTGGAGGAGACCCAGGGGGACCACCACGTGTCGTCATGCCCAGGAGACGCATCACAGACAGCACTGCCACTGAGGTGTGTGGTGTGATGCGGAACAACAGAGAGGTCAGTGCCTCTTGCTTTGGCGCAGATAGCCTGGCTCTCATGACAGAGCTTATGACTCAAGTTTATGTCCACGCCTAGATAAACTATTGATTCCGTGCAGACTAGAGAGATTTTTTGCCAGTTTTATTTGCAGTGCCACCTGCTCCCGAGAGGGGGCCAGGGTGGGCAGATCGTCCAGATAAAAGAGGACTCTGATGCCTTCCCTCCTCAGTGGCTGAAGCCTAGTTTCCATGCATTTGGAAAAGGTGCAGGGGGCCAGTGAGTACCCGAACGGCAGCCAATTGTACTAGAAATGGGCTCCTTGGAAGGAGAAACGCTGGAATTTCCTCTGCCTGGAAATAATCTGGATGTGAAAGTATGCATCTTTCAGATCCACAGATGCAAGCCACTCGTGGTGGCGCACACAATCCAACACGTGCCTCACGGTCAGCATGTGGAATTGGCGCTCCGTGCTGTACCGGTTGAATTGTGACAGGTCGAGGATGGGGCGCAGCCCGCCTGTCTTCTTTGGCGAAAAAATAACGGGAGTAAAATCCCTAGTTCTTCTCCCCTGGAGAAGGGGGGGAGGCGAACTGGAGTGTGTAGCCCCGTGTTATTAGCTTTGACATCCATGAGTCTATGTGTGTCAGGCTCAGCCACGCTGCGCTTTGCTCTGAGAGCGGCCACACGCATATCTGTGTGTTCTTCACAGACATGGTGAGCAGGGAGCGAAGAGCCCATTCCGCCGCTGAACAAGACAAGTGATCGTGTTGCCCATCTCATGGTCGGGCACTGTTGAAAGCTGCTTTGATGTGAGAATGGCTGTGATTGGTGGGCGTCTCATAAGAATAATCATTTAATCAGCGGGTGTATGACTTCCTTGTCCTGCATGAACACTTAATCATACATACGCTTCTTCCTTTCTCAAGAATTTTTCAACTTGTTCAAATCCATAAGATTTTTATGGTAAACCTGAAAAATACCACGTGCACAACACTACCGTACGTGGGGAAGATTGCTTAGTCATAACCCCAAGTCAGAGCTTTCATATAAGGGCCAATTCAATCCTCAGATTTTGAAGCCAGGTATACGCAATATGTAAAAAACAAAAAAATTGTAGGCCTTTTTTGACAGGACAGCTTAGACTTTAAAGGGGAGAGAGAGGGGTAATGACATGCAGCAAAGGGTCGCAGGTCGGAATTGAACCTGTGGCAGCAGCGGCGAGGACAAAGCCTCTGTACATTGGGCACACGCTCTACCTTGTGAGCTACCCAGCCGCCCCTGCAATATGGAAATTTGACATAACCCAGTTCTACATAACTTAGATAAAGCCCATTATGCTATTCCCAAGGACAACAAAGCTTATATAGTATACAATCCTGAACCACCAACTGGAATGACAAGAGATTTGAGGTCTGAGAAAGCAACAATTATAAGGAATGTAATAAGGAACCTAATATTTAATCTTTGCCTCGTTTGTTAATGCACATAGTGAATCAAAGTTTCAGCAATGTGGGAAACTACACACACACACACACACACACACACACACACACACACACACACACACACACACACACACACACTTCATCCAGCATGCTGTCTTGCCATGTTACTATGGATCAGAGATAGGATCTTAATCCACTACTAGATCCACATAGTGACACAGAGCATGCGATTATTTTACGTGTATGTTTCCTCAGCTATGTCTGTCTCTGAAGGGAACAGAAGTGTGGGAAGATCTGAGGAGTTGAATGGAGGCATTCCATGGTTCATCAGAAGCCAGTGTTTTCAAAAATAATTAGTGTGTGAATTCACTTAAAATGGAGAGAAGTCAAACAGTTATATGGCAAGCTCAAGATGAATACAGATTAGTAATTTCAGAGCTACCAGTTTTCACACTATTTGTAATGAAAAATCCCTTTTCTGTGTTGTCCATTTGTAACTGAATATCTCAGACTGCTTTACAAACAGCAGTTTGTATGCTCATTTACAAAAATTAAGATAAAGTTAAACCCCCATTTCCCTTGGAGAAATAAATCCAGTCCAAATGCAGCTTGAGAATGCTTTTTTACTTTTGCCGAACATCATATTATATTAAGATGTGGCTCACATGGTTTCACAAGTTTGCTATTTCCATTTCAGCCTATGTGATTTAGATCATAGAAGATAAACTGGGCATATTATACATGTGACAGAATGACAGGAATGAATTGTTTTTATTTTGCCTTGCAAAAATGAGTAAAAGCCATTTGGAGCTAGAAGGAATGTAAAAGTGTGTTTAAATTTATAATGGTCACATGTCAGTAGTATATGTATTGATTACCAATAGTGCATTTACCCCAGTTAAGGATTTCTAAACAAGTCTACATGGAAATAGATGTATAATAACTGTGGTAGTAGAAGACAACTAAGACAAACATAGATGTTCTTTACATTGAACTTGCAGTCTGTACATCAAGAAGGCATCTGCCATTTACATTCATGACCTTGTCACCACAGAGATGAGTGAAGTCATGACAGATACCTGACATTACATTATCCCCCTTTAACCTTCTCTCGGTGTCACACTCGCCTGATCTCTCATACCTTCCTTTCTTTCTTTCCCTAGACTTTTAACCTTCCTCCTCTTTTTCTTGACCTTTTATATTCTCTTTCTCCACCTATTGCCTCATTTGAATATGTTTTCTCTCCTTGCATCTTCAATTTTCTTTTTTCCTTTTTCAATCCCAACTCTGCCCATTCCAATGTTTCCTACTTTCCTATTTTGCCATGACTATAGTGCAAACGATTATGCATTTTATTGTAAAACACACTGCAGAAACCATCAAATTGTGTTTTCTATAGTGAAGTGGTCATAGTGGTCACATATTCCATCACACACATACACATTCAACCAGTCCTGTACACAGCGGACAGGCCCGTGGGACCCTAAAGGTGCTGACACAGTAGGCAGACGCCAAATAACTAGTAGTAGCAACGAGGGCTAACTGTGGTGCTGCATTATGTCACCTCAAGTTGTCTGTGTCTTGGCTAAAACATTGCACTTGAACCTGAACACACTGCAAATACAACTAGCATATATGTGCTGTATCTGAGTAAGGGTAGATCCTAAATCAGATCTGTTAGCAAGGTACGTCCTTTGATTTAACTAGCAGATCCGTAAGCTACGTCCTTAAACGTCATGACGTCTAGCAGATCGGATCTAGTATTTTACCCTGCATAAGAGGAAAAAACTCTCTGTGCCAGCATGCGGTGGTAATCTATTGTTATTCAAAAAGGAAACCCGGCAATACAAACTGTTGCTATGATGCGTTCCTCTACCTCACTCCCTGCCGCGATGACAGTGGACTCCAGGAGTTTGCTAGCTAACTTGTCCATGTCTGAGCTGCTCGCTGCGGGTGGCTCGCTAGTTAGCTAGCTTGCTAATTCAACCACCGTGCTTTCATGCTAATTTTACACTGGTTACAAAAAATGAGCCAAACAAAATTGTCACCAATCTGGTTATAGCAATATGCTCTTGTTAGTGTGTAAATTAAACATTAAGTTGTTACATTTTACTAACTTAGAGGCCAGTGGGCTAGTTAGCTAGCTTGCTTGGTAGGGGACTCTGTTCTAAGTTCAGCACATGGATGTATGATACTACAGTTCCTAGATACTGGATCCCAAAATGGCGCTTATTCAGATCACTGGAGTTGCTCGCCTGGTGCACACGCCAACAATGTTTCTAAGCTTTAGGGGTTTACTTCCGTCATATGTGGCCCACTGAATATGTGCAGTAGTGTTTCCCAACCTGGCCCCGCCCGCGAGTTTCCACTTGACCCATGGTTTTTCTCGGCTTGGGGGAAGTTTTTAAAATATAAAAAGTCCATGGATTAAAAATTACTATTTTATAGTATTTTATTACTATAAATTTGAAATTTAAATAAATCATAATTTTTATTTAATAGAAAAAGTCATAACCGATCTTGTTTGCAGTTTGAGGTGTCCTAGCAGCAGTTTCACAGGCCTCTCTTTTACAGTGGTGGCCTATGGGTAAAATCCTTGTCAAAAATGTGGGTCTCAGGGTTGAATTTTTCGTTGAATACACGAGTGGTCACTGGACAAAATAGGCTGGAAGACTGACCGCGCTTTCTGCAGGCCTGGTCTAGCACCAACCACAAATCAGAGGGAAAGAGGACTACAGTCTTTAAATGTAGTTTTACAATCTAAGACATTGTTGGGGCACCTCTCTCTTTCTCTCTCTCTCCTGACCATTCATGGAGACAGAGCTGATCTCAACACCTCTAGGAGGCCCTGCAGAAAAATTCTGGGAACTACTGGTAAAATACATGTTTATGTTAAAATAAATATACTTATACAAGTAGTAATGTATATTATTGTACATTTGCCCTCCTATATACATAATGTGCAAAAATAGATATTCCAATAGTTTGAATCTATGTGTTTTTTTTAGAAGGAACATTCAATGGATTTTTTAGGGGGGTTATTTGGGAGTGAAGAAGCAGCATAACTATTATTCTTGCATCACCAGCACAGGGGTTCATATCCAATTACAAACAGCTGTGTGGACAAAGGTCCTTACATGGTAAATGATGATGCATTCTGGTATATATTCATCTAAAGAAATGTTGTGCAATAGCCTGAACTTTGTTGCAATGCATTGTGCTTTTCCCCACTGTCTTAAAATAGACCCAGTGCTCAAGAATGTGAGTTTCCTCATGTCATGATGTGTTTATGGGTACAAGCGGCCGAAATGGGTTTCCTCAGGAGGGTGGCTGGCATCTCCCTTAGAGATAAGGTGAGAAGCTCAGTCATCCGAGAGGGGCTCGGAGTAGAGCCGCTGCTCCTTTGCGTCGAAAGGAGCCAGTTGAGGTGGTTTGGGCATCTGATGAGGATGCCTCCTGGGTGCCTCCCTAGGGAGGTGTTCCAGGCACGTTCAGTTGGGAGGAGGCCTCGGGGAAGACCCAGAACTAGGTGGAGAGATTATATCTCCAACCTGACCCGGGAACGCCTCGGGATCCCCCAGTTGGAGCTGGTTGATGTGGCTCGGGAAAGGGAAGTTTGGGGTCCCCTACTGGAGCTGCTCCCCCCGCAACCCGATACCGGATAAGCGGATGAAGATGGATGGATGGATGGATGGATGATGTGTTTATAAGGAAACCATTTTGGATACATTGTTTAAGAGGTCCAATCCAAGCCCCACAGTTGCTAAACAGTAGCAATGGTGTTAGGGAATGTTGAAATAGTTCTTCTGACTGTATTTACAATAGCAGAAAGGTCAATCTGACTATTAATGTATCTGTATATGCATGTATATAGCATGTCCTGTATTGATCTTTGTTTTACAAAGAATTGAGCATTTTTCACTGTTGGTGTTTGCATATTATGCACAGCATGTACTGTATGTGTGAGTCTGTGCGATAGTGAGGGACCGACTGTCAACACATGCTTGGCTACAGTGTTTGGTCCAAATGTACAGCATCTAAGTGACACTGCTCGTGCTCAGCATTACTCCCTTCAGATTTCCCCACAGGACTTGTGCTACTTCACACTGACAACCACTTTGGAGCCATCATCAGACAAACCTGAGCACACATCCTGACAGGTGTCTCTGTTACACACACGCACACACACACACACACACACACACACACACACACACAAAGCACGAGCATGCACCTTAGAGTGCACACCAGAACCTTACAGAAACATGTACCTGCTCAACAGATTTTTTTTTCCACAACACACCAATTCTTAATATCAAACAATTGATTGTAGAAAGTAAAGACAATTATTTTTAAATTTGATGTACTATATGACACAAGAAGTCTGCAATATTCCAAAACACCATTTTTTTAACCAAATTTTCATGGCCATTGAAGATACCCTGCTCTCTTTGCAAAGTGTAGAGATTGACTGACCAACCAACTAACTGTCATGCAGAAACATAGCGTGTATAATCCATAATAAACATTTTACATTTTGGGAATTCTTGTTTAGAAATCATTTTTAAAATGGCATGCAATGGCTAACTGGCCTAGGCTGTGTGTGATCTACAGCATGCTATGCAAAAAATCAAGTCAGCTCAGCTTCTCCTCTGGTCAGAACATTAAGAGAATAAAAAAGGACTGTTTTTAGAGACCTTTATTAATAAACATGACCAGTCTTGTTCCATGGTGCTGTTGTGTCAAAATCTGAACATTTCTTTCATGAGGTATACGTTACTTAATGTACTGTAAAGAATATTTTATGACCTACAAGTACATAAAACCAATTATACTCACACCATCAACTCAAGAGTTGTTAAGTAAGAGGATGCTATAGTTTAAATTGAGTATTTTGTAAATTAAAAATTATTAAGGATTTTAAATGGAGTTTACTGTTAATGATTATACTATTCCCCTCTTTCTGTGCCTAAGCAAACAAAGAATAGTTTAATTAACAAACATTAACAAATTGCAAAATTCAGCCATTTACAGTTTTAAGTACAGTCTTATTTAGTAGGTAGGATTGTTTCATGTGTTCTGGTATTGTTTCTCCTTTCTCTGTCTCAGTAAACAGTGGAGGTTGTGTGCAATCATCTACACAACATAACCCGAATAACTCCAGTCATGTTAGCTCTGTGCTGGCATTAATCAGAGCCTGGTGTATTAATGAGAGCGCGGCAGCTAGCTAATTACACCCATAGATTCTGCAGCAGCCCATTAAATATACAAATGACAGAATTAAAGAGCCCAGCCTCTTCTGATTAATCTTTAAATGGGGAAAAACTAATGATGTCTGTGCAAACTTTCCCTTCACACATTTCTCCCCCTCTCCTCTCAACGTCAATGCCTGGCAATCAATCATATTAATTAAGGAAAAATAATTTGTATCATTTAACATTTCCCTCTTTCCTGCTCAGTAGTTGCAGTGGTACTGCAGCAATGTACTGTATTAGACGTGTCCTGAAATTATCCAAGTCTATTTGTTCCTGCATTCATTTTTTCTTCCTTTTTTCTAAACTATGTTTGTGATGTTTCATCTCTCTTCATTGAATGTGGGTTGTAGACATACATCTGGATTAGTGAAAATATGAGCAGGCCATCATGCTCTTTCCAAACAGCCCCATTTCCGGCTCAAATACTGAAGAATTACAAATGAGGAGAGAGAATTTCATAATCTGTTTAGAACCAGTATCCTTCATTTAAAGGTGAACAAGGAGAGCAGGAAGTCATATTGTAGTGCTTAAGAAACAGAAGCATTATAGATAAGATCAATGTACTAACTTGCATTTATGGAAACAAGCACTTACAGAGTATTCATTTCACAACATGATTGCATATGGTTATAATCCTGTTTAATCTTAAGTAAGATTCAGTGTGGTAAATACTGACCTCAAGTACCTGAAATTCATTCAGCATTAAAAAGCATCGTTAATCACAAGTGAGCAGACTTATCGTTATGGAAAGATCCACTTCAAGATCACAATAATTGCACATGGAAAACAACCTATTTGGCCAAATTAATTTGAGTAAAGTGGCCATAAAATGACAGGTGAAAGGGCAAATATCATGTGATTTTACATGGTAAACTATCTTGATTTTAATTCAGATTTAACGTAACTCTGCTCAAACATGGGAACCTGAATGAACAATTTATGGAAACAACAAACTAATATTCCCAGAATGGTGCATAATATTGGTGGAGAAAAATGATGATCTACTGTTCCCTAGAAAGCCCATCAGGATCTTCTAATGCATTAATACTGCTGTTAAAAAAAACAAGCTTTTATGTAAAGTTTCATATTCCAACCAATATAAAAGTTACCTCAAAACTCAAAAGAACCCAAGCAGTGCATAATCTAAGTTTTGTGATGTTTTCTGAATAAAATAAAAGACTATGTAAACTCATATACAAATTTTCCAGTTTTCATTGTCAAAATGACAAGGTTTCCATAAGTCCTCAACAATTGACGATCACTCCTCTGTGATCAATTGACTCTCGAGGGGGCATTACACTGCATTACATTCATAATCCAATTTGGCTTTGATTTGTTCGCTGTTCCATGCGCTTCGATGGAAATAATTGTCTGTAGATGATGCTATTAGTATTGATGGTTGTAAAAGGGCGATGGTTTGAGGACTGCCGACACATTCAAGGTCCAGAATAGATCCGGTCTGAAAGTGATTGTCTGATCTATTACCCTTTATAAAGGAGGAGAGTGAAGGAGATGAGAGGCACCCCTTAATAGCAAAAATCGTCTATATCTATTTGCTGGCAGTATTTTATTTACCTTTGTGCTGAGGGTGCATGGATAAGATCATAAATCATCAATTGTTGAGTTGGGATAAAAACACAGTGTTCAGAGAAAGCAATGAACAAGAACTGGGAACCATGAGAAAAGATGAAGAATAAAAGGTAAGACAGCTGTTGCCAACATTAAGACAACAGTATCTTACCATTCAGCTCAGTTTCAGTTTGCACAAGACAAAGAGATGTAATATTGTTATAATAAAAATTGATTATAAGTCATAATCCAAAGACAGCTTAGTATGCATGCTCAGTTTCAGTCACACCCTTTTTCACATTTTTGAAATTGAATTAGAGATGTGTAGAATGTAGAATGGTGATAACCTCAATATAAAACAAATCTGTTAAGAAAATTGACTAGTGTTTGCAATGTAAATCTTTTGTTATGTTAAATGACATGCTGTTATCTCTACGGAAAGTCTTAATAATAAAAGAATTATTGGTATTTGAATTTTTTTGGTATATTTTAGAGTACGTACCACGTATCCTCTCCTTTTATTCTTTCTCAATTTCTATGCAACCTTCAAAGGGCTTTTACAAAAACTGTATTTTGTGTTAACCACTCAGATGCAGTAAAAAATGCAATCTATGTGTGTGTGTGTGTGTGTGTGTGTGTGTGTGTGTGTGTGTGTGTGTATGAAAACTGCTGTTAATCTCAAAGGCCACAAAAAGGTCACACTCTGATCCAGTGGCTCTCTTCAGTGTGTGGACGTTGACATACTGTTTGACATACTGTTTGGGCTGTAAGCTCCTAATATTTCAGATGTACATTAAAATGAACAGTCACAGAACCCCATTTTATGGGTGGCTACCATATTTGGCTATTTTAAATTTTACACGATGTGAGCAACACCAAAAGCGTGCATCTGCACAACGTCAGGTATTTGTCACCAGTTTTAGAAAACTGGTTTGCAAACAGATATAAATTAATTGTTGACATTTTATCACACAGTTTCAACACAGCTTGGAAATGTTTGATCTGTGACCCACATTTAAACACTATGTGAACACAGAAAGACATAACTGGTCATAGAGGTTTTGTGCAGGGCAGCGAAAAAATCTCAAGTGGCATCGAAGAGCTTTGCCTGCTCAAATCCCACTGATTAGTATCAGCAGTCATTAATTATGAGCGTCAGAGTGGGTGATGTTCTCAGATGAAGCAGAACATGTTTGGCTGTGCAGCTCAACCCTCTAATGATGCTGGTAAACAGAAAGATAATTGTCCTTTAAGATGACTGAGGAAGTCATTCTAAAGGAATGAACAAACAAGCTGTATCTATATGTACATAAACTCGCAAGTACAGTATTAGCAATGCAGACAGACATGCCGTTCATTTTTCTGATACATATGTAGATCTGCTTGTATCTAGATATACTTTCTTACCTGTGAAATCAGTGTTGATAGGAAGGGTGTCACTGGGAAACCGATAGTAACCGTTTCCTGGGAATCTGGTTCCTCTGACAACAGGACCTTGTGGGTCAGAAAGAGAGGCGTCTGTCCTCTCCACCTAAAAAATGAAAAGTAATATATAATAATATAAATACAAACAATATAAATATAACAATAATAACAGTACATAATACTCAAATCTTTATTTTAGAGTTGTCAACTAGTTTATCAAAACTGCAGTCCTGAATTGCGATTAGTATGTAATCATATGTTAAAATTTTATTAAAATCATACACTTTGTCATTACTTTGTTCAACTTTAACTGAATACATTCAGAACCACAATAAATATTATATTCTCCAAGTCCAGGTAAAATTAAGACACATAACTAAGTGTGTAGCAAGGCTAGCAGCACTACAAGGCTGTGCTAAATGTTAGACATGCCCTAAATGACGATGTTAAGTGCTGATGCTAAGCAGGTATAATGTTTACACTATGTTCACCATCTTTAACATTTGCCAATTAGCAATAAACACAAAGTCCAGAATTTTATTATTTTTGCTGGTTTTCAGTCATAAACCAAAGGACTAGACTGATGGGGGATTAAATACAGTATGTTCAATTCAATAGCAATCCATCCAACAGTTCATCCTTCAACACTGAAAATGTCAACCTCATGTTGGCACCAAAAGAAAAGTCAACAAAGTCAGTCTTCTGGGCACCAATGTGACAATCCATTGGGTAGAGCTATTTCAGTCTGGCACACACACACACACACACACACACACACACACACACACACACACACACACACACACACACACAAAAGGAGGACTATACTGTATTTAATTGAATACTCTCACAGACCTGATATAGTGGGTGTGGTCCATTGAGTTGTGCTGGGGGGTCCCAGTCTATCTGAATGGTGGTTTCATTTACTGGATGTAATTGAGGTGGAGACAGTCCTGTTGGAGCTGAGGACAGAAAGGTAAATAAATGAGAGCATGAATGCCAACTCAATGCAAATAAGAATGTTCCTAAGATTTTAGATTGTCGTAAAATGTGGTTCTTTTTCTAACTTTGTTCGGTGTTTCACTATGGGAATCGCCTCAGCGTGACCGACTATGGAAGCTCCAGTGTCCGCGTCACGGCGAACTGTCTTTTTCTGCCGGCTAGTCGGTATTTGCGTATCAGCTGCTAGCGGTGTAACTCTTATACCCTTTGGCTAACGCGTTACGGCAAGCCTCCCTGGGTGTTTGATTAGCATTTACTAGGTAACCGAACCAAGTTACTGGAGTGAGCTAACGTGTTACGGCGGGCTAACTCTTTCGATACAAGGTTAAAGTTAGCGCGGACTTAACCCCAAGTGCTACTTTAGCCGACAGGTTAACGTGTTACGACGCACCTCTTAGGGCTGTATATTTACGCCTTCTTTTCTTCCTTTCCAGTATGTCCTCAGCAGTGGCCCCCGCCAAAGGGCTGGAGCCGAAGGCGAGTGATGCTGTATCCTGCCCTGCGTCATGCTGGGCATCCATATCGGGCAGGGACCCTCACCCGATGTGTATAGCCTGCATGGGCACTAAACACTTTTTGAGGACCTCCTCGAGGTGGACCTGGGCGGTGAGGACACGGAGGGAGAAGCTATCTCCGATCTCCTCAACATGGATGGAATGGAGGACAAGGAGGACCCCAAGGGGGCGGAGAGAGACCTGTACGATGGCAAGAGGCTCCCACCAGCCTAGCCGCCGACGAAACAGCTTCTGCTGGCTGTGCCTGCCTGTATGCAGGAGATGAGCCCCCCCAGTCTTATCTCCCCCACTCTGGCGAGGGTGAGAGGACAGGGTCTGTCGCTAATCCTGATAGCGTCGTGGTGGCCATCCAAACATTGGCTGGCAGAGATAATACAGCTCCTGATGGGGGAGCCATGGCCTCTCCCCATACGTAGAGACCTTCTCTCCCACCCGGACCGCATAGTGCTCTGGGCTTGGCCCGTGAGAGGTCGAACCTGAATGCTTTAGGGCTGCCAGAACAGGTCATTGACACCATTCAGAGTGCAAGGGTCGCGTCCACCCGCTCTATTTACAGTGGAAAGTGGCGGGTTTTTGAGGAGTGGTGTGAACATAGGGATACAATCCCTTTTCAGTGTTCTGTGGTGGAACTTCTGTTTACTGCAGTACCTGATGGGTGAAGGAAAAGCTTTCTCCACAATTAAGGTGTACCTGGCTGCTGTCTCAGCCTGCCACGTGGGTTTTGGGGATAAGCCCGCAGGGCAACATCCCTTAGTTTGTCGTTTCATGAAAGGGGCACGCTGCAAGCTCCCAGTTTTCAGGCCCCTGGTTCCTCTATGGGACTTGTCAGTTGTGTTGGACGCCCTCTCTCATCACCCATTTGAGCCTATGTAGGCAGTTGAGATGAAGTTTGTCTCTCTTAAAACAGCTTTGCTCTTGGCTTTAACAACTGCAAAGCAAGTAAGTGACTTACAGGCTTTGTCTGTTCAGCCAACCTATCTCCAGTTTGCCCCAGGGCTCTCTAAAGACTGTTTGCGGCCCAACCCAGCATTTGTGCCTAAGTTGGTGGAGTCAGCCTACAGGTGCCCCTCAATGGAGCTCTGGGATTTCCACCCGCCTCCATTCTGCTCAGAAGAGGAGAAAAGGCTTCACATGTTGTGCCCTGTCCATGTATGTGAATCTGACAGCTGTGTTCAGAAAAGCTGATCAGCTGTTCGTGTCTTGGGCTACTCCCCACAAGGGTAAGCCATGGTCCCACCAGAGGCTGTCCCACTGGATTGTGGAGGCTATATCATTGGCCTACGAGTGTAAAGGTTTTCAGGCCCCTCAGGGTCTGAGAGCTCATTCAACAAGAGGCATGGCCACTTCATGGGCCCTTTTCAGGAGTGTTTTAGTGGCAGAAATTTGTGCGGCAGCGAGCTGGGCTACGCCTCACACTTTTGTGAGGTTCTACAGACTCGATGTTTCCGGACCGTCCCTGGCATGGGCTGTTCTGGAGGTGACGGCGCCCAGGTTGGTGTGACTCTCGGTTCAATGTTATTTGGCTTCGGGAGATTCAAGCAATCCGGGAGTGGTCTATATCTCCCATAGTGAAACACTGAACGAAGTTAGAAAAGAACTTTAGGTTACTTAACGTAACCCCGGTTCTTTGATAACAGAGTGAGGTGTTTCACCAACATGTCCCTCCTTGCAGAGACATGGAAAGAAACCTATCTGGAATGTTTTGTAAGAAGCCAGTCGACTGTGATTATATGAGGGGGCGTGGCCCCAGCACAATTCGACCTGTCTGTCACAGACAGACGTGGTGTCATTGGAGCTTCCATAGTCGGTCACGCCGAGGCAATTCCCATAGTGAAACACCTCACTCTATTATCAAAGAACCAGGGTTAAGTTAAGTAACCTAAAGATTTGGGAGCTGTCTTATTACTTTTATAAAAATGCATGCACCTAACAAACTCCAAGACATCCTCATGTTGTGGCTGAAATCATTAATAAAATGAGTTTGTGATCATATTTTTTTCTTTTTCAGTAAAAACATTTATTTAGCTCATTTATCTTATACCTATTGTATGTCTAGACTGCACAAAGGTCCAATTTTAATTTAATAGAGGGTCAATTTAATTTCTTTCCTTCACTTTCGATGTTAAATTAAATGTCCCTTTGAAACATACTGGCTGCTCCTTGAGCCTTAGCTTCAAAATGTATCATAAATAAATCAACTAGAGACTGGCTGATATGGTGAGCGGAGATATATAGGAATGAAGAGAGAAACATAGCAAGTGATGGACTGGTGTAGAGATGGGAAAGTTGTATGTGCATTAAATGTCATTCTGTCGATGTATTTCTGTGTGTATGTGAGTGTGTGTGTTTCAGCAATGGTCTAAATGGTCTGTGGTAGGAGTAAATTAGCTCTCAATGACACACATGCAGACCATCTTTAGTGTGAGTTCTAATAGAGCTCTTAAAAGGGAAGTGGACAGCTTGTCTTAGGTGGCTCATCTTGGCACATCATACCATAAATTACTGCAAATCGATAGCTTACCAGTCTATTGAAATTGAGCTATGGTGACATTTAGAACATTGACTATGACGCACGCACGAGCACGCGCGCACACACACATCCCTTGTTTTAAACAGTAGTTTACTTCTTTGCTGTATGAAGTGTAGCGAGAGAGAGAGAGAGAAGAGAGAGAGAGAGTGTGTGTGTGTGTGTGTGTATTAGGGGCAAGTGGTAAGAAAGTGGGCAGGTAGGTATGCAAAAATGTTGCTGCTTTAAATTGGTGTAGCACTGAATCTCTGTCTGTAACACACCTTTATCTAGTGAACAACTAAGTGGTGTATTATCTGTACATGAGGTAACACATGCCTTTCACTGCATCAGGGGGAAGACCAGGTTTTTCTGAGCTTTTGAGTGAAATCCAGTGGCAAAATGGACCACACTCTGTTGGTTTTTGAGGCTTGATCGAACTGGAGTGTCCCTGGGTGACGTCCAACTGTAAGACTGCAATGTTACTGAAAGTATTAAAAGTGATTCACTCACCATAGTGGAGCTATTGTCACCTGTGATGGCACTGGACATCAGTTAACGGTTCAAAACTACAGGGAAATGTTTGCCTTCTCTTTCCTCTCATAGAAGAATTCTCATTTTACAATGTTGGTCAAGTTTACAAGAATCATTTCTCTTTACCAGTAGAATCAAAGTAAGTGGTATTCCTATTATACTTTTGTGTCTGTGTGTGATCACTTTGTAAAAAGTGCAGAACTCTTTTGTGCAAACATATTTTGTGGCAAGAATAAACATTTACCCATTTTCTTGTACCTATAATAGTCTCTCTCTTTTTTTTATTATTACGCAATTTATCAGTCCACTCCAACATTTTTTCTCTGGTCTTTATGCAAGTCGTTGTCCAGGAGAATATTGTCTGTTGCACCCAACAGTGCGACATTGCCTGCTACATTAGCACAATGTTCTTTGGCATCTAATTCTACGACAAAACATTTTTTCAATTTTCAATGATTCAGTTGAATGATTTCTTATAATAATGTACTTCATTTTTTCTTTTTGTTATTATTCTTGATTTACAGTTCTTGATTGTGCACCTTGCCACAACACAGCTCCCTGAGCAGTAAGCTACCAGTCAACACTACATACAAGGTCCCTCCGGCTACCCTATAAGCAGGACTTTAATCTATGTTGTCATAAATTGTTTAAACTAAGGAATTATATCAAGAAAAGAAAATGAAAATAAAAAAGTAGGGCCCAGTTGAACTGGACAACATCCATCCATCTTTATCCGCTTATCCGGTATCGGGTCGCGGGGGCAGCAGCTCCAGTAGGGGACCCCAAACTTCCCTTTCCCGAGCCACATCAACCATCTCCGACTGGGGGATCCCGAGGCGTTCCCAGGCCAGATTGGAGATATAATCTCTCCACCTAGTCCTGGGTCTTCCCCGAGGATTCCTCTAAGCTGGACGTGCCTGGAACACCTCCCTAGGGAGACGCCCAGGAGGCATCCTTACCAGATGCCCGAACCACCTCAACTGGCTTCTTTGACATGAAGGAGCAGTGGCTCTACTCCGAGCTCCTCTCTGATGACTGTGCTTCTCACCCTAAATCTAAGGAAGATGCCAGCCACCCTCCTGAGGAAACCCATTTCGGCCGCTTGTACCCTGGCGACAGCCAGTGTCTTATCCACCAAACTTTCATGTTAGTAAAAAAAGCCATTCTCCCTAGTGATCCATGGGATTCTAATGTGTAGTTATGTATTATCCATATGTATGTATGTATGTATGTATGTATGTATGTATGTATGTATGTATGTATTCATGTATTGTATCTACTTGGTAATTAATTGAAATGTACTTAACACTATGACACTTTCAGTTTGACGAAAGCCATATTCCTTATGTGCTCAAACACACATATGTACACCCACACACAAGGTTAACATTCCACCAGAAAGGTTAATTTTAGCTGCCGACATGGTAATGAAGCAGCTAAATCATGAGACAGCTCCCAGAAGCAATTGTGCATGTGTGTGTGTTTTCTGTTTTTACAACAAATGACAGGCTCTTAGCATACAGTTACACCACGCAGACAAGCACACCGCTTATTGACATCGTGATCCCTTGCCATGCATATTTCTCTCCTCAAGAAGGGCCTCAGGCCAATTATGCGTAAATCAATAAAGTTCCTGTTAAGTTGAGTGGTGTTAAAGTGTGAGTGTGTATGTGTGTATGTCTCTTTGTGTGACTGTCTTGTAGAACAAGCCTTTATGGATGTAGGATACATAAAACATCACCATCAGCCCCTGATTAGCCACTCACTTTACGTCTTGATCGATAACTTTGTGGAAAGACACACACATTAAAACAATTGCAAATGCATCCACACACATGAACAGACAGCTCGCTCCTTGTGTCATAATGTCTGTCTCAGTGTGCACGCTAATGTTCAGTCATGTGCTTTGGTGTAACTCCAGTGGTTTCGCAGATGCTGTCTGCTCACTTACAGCAGATGGTAGCTGACTCTAATGGCCCAGCCTTATGTGTGGTAGATTTATCAGGACATCAGTACCATGCTCAAGTACACCCTACTAGGAGTACCACAAGGGGAGGTTAAATCCCTCCAAAAATCTCTTGTTCCATTTAGGGGGTATTGCAATGTTTTTTTCATTTCTGTAAAATATAATTTTAGGACCAAATTTAAAAACTTTTTGCACAAATCACGCAGAAGTTTTCAACAGGAGGTCAAAAGATGCTAACATTTGTTGGGTGAAGAAGTACATTTAAACATACTTTTTATAATACATTCATCTTTTTGAATTTAGCATTAAATATGTATTTAGAAGAAATAAGGTAAGCAATTGTGGCAAAAAAATTAAAACTTTTTATTTTTTGTAATAGGATTTCTCTCTGCAGCATGAGAATGGGTATAAAAGGATTTGGGTTTTGGATATTATGAAAAATATTTGACTTAGCACAGAGGAAAGCAGGATTGATTTGCATTTAACAGTCTGTCAAAACTGCTGATTCTAAATGCATAGAAAATGATAAAACTAAACTAAAATCTGATAATATAGTATGTATATATATTGTAGTTATGAGCTGACAAATTCAAATTTAGACTTTTTGTCTGTAAGAGCGGAAATCTGTCCAAGAAGGACTGTAATATGGTGTGTATTATGGTTGTCTAAAAATGAAGTAACTGTAAAACAAACTGTATACATATGTATAAAATATGTTCATAAATTGTATAGAAATGTACAAATATCATAGTATAGCACATATACTACTTACTAATGAGGTTACAAAGGAAAAAAACTATTTTAATACACCAAAGGGGGTATGCACCTCCTGATATCTTAGATTAGATTATGCTCTAAATAATATTAAATGCATTTTTTGTGAAATCTCAAGATCATTTTAAACTGAATGAGAGAGAAGCCCAACACCCAATAGAGTAGCACATGCAATGCAGATTAAAAAAAAATCTGCTAAACGGCATATGCCATTATCATTTCTTATAGTTGAAACAAGGGACATCTTTGGTGTTGGATGAAACAAAATGGTGGCAACAGATGTGGCTGTTAAAAATACATTCAAAAAGTCAACTGGGTACAATAAGCCATATTGTATTGTACTGTATTACAGTCAAGAGAAGTCTTTGGAATCACTTGAAATAAACATTGTCGCTGTGTCAACAGATGTAGCCATTAAAAAACATTTAAAATACCCACTGATTACAATATGAAGTATCATTCATCACAATAAACACAAGGAAGGACTTTTTGAGAATTGTATGAAATGAAAATATTCGCTATGTCAACAGATGTAGCTGCTTAGAGTAAGTTCAAGAGCTCAAATCCCTGAGCAAGTATTTATAGATGAAATATTTTTTTTCACAACCATTGTCTATTCACCTGAAGGGATAAACAAAACAAAATGAAAAAAGACACAAAATGAGCAGCAAGAGTAAAGACCATGAGTGAACAGATGGAAAAGTGTGTTGGACAGTGTGTGTGTGTGTGTGTGTGTGTGTGTGTGTGTGTGTGTGTGTGTGTGTGTGTGTGTGTGTGCAATATGTTTAATGCAGTGATTCATGTTCCATGTGCTATTTTGTATTTGAGTGAAAGCGCCAGGTAGAGATAGAAGTGAAGGATGTATTGATTGAAAAAGTGAGAAATCTACAGATTGTCAGAGAGAAAAACATGAATAACAACTCTGTAAGTGTGAGTGTCTATGTCATCCTGCACTGATCAATTAGTGCTCATCTCAGTCCCATATATTTGTGCCTGAGTTATTAAAGACAGCTAATTCAGTCTACTTCCATAATGGTTATAAATCTAAAATAGAGAGAGAGAGAGACACTGTATGTGTGTTTCTGTGTGTGTGTCTGATTCATGACCAGCAGGAAGAGTGTGCTACGCCACATTTTTCTCCTTGTAATTAACAGTAAATTGTTTTTACTGCAGCACGCCATGAATATCCCCTCTGGTTAACACGACCAATGCTGTCGCCACTCAAGTACCCAATGACTGACTGTGTGCTTTTGGATGTGTGTGTGTGCATATGTCAGAGGCTTGTGTTGCAGTTGTTATGAAGGGAATACCACACACTTTAGCGATTCAATACTGCACGCAACTGCTATTATCCGTCTGTTTGGACAATATTTTGGCATTATCAGCGTTTCCCTATTTTCAAACTTATTTTCTACAAAGCTAATTACATTTGTGATGCCATATGAACATTTGTTTCTGTTTGTATCCATGTGTGTTTGTGTGCATAACCTTTTCTTTTACCTGCTGGTAGGGTCCGTCCTGTGCTTGGCAGACTGGAAATGCAACCCGTAGTTGTGCAGAGTGTAACAGTGAAGTTGTACACATGGTAAGGCTTCAGTCCTTTTACTAAATAAACAGGCTGTGACGATGGTCCCACCCTATGTAAGACCTAAAAAAAAACAGACAAAGAAAAAACTTGTTTTGACAATTCATGTTTTACTTAGAAGAAAGAAAAAGAAAAGGGGAGCAAAAACACAAGCAAGAAGCAAGAACCAGGAGTTAAAGACAGTGACCTCAGCACCTGACTTCTTACTTAGACACACACACACACACACACACACACACACACACACACTGATGGTTTAGTAGCTGTTCACGTGACCTGACAACCCATACAATCCAGCTGCACGATTAATTGTGTAATAACTGTGACCATCAGACAACCATGTTTAATTAAACATAATCTGGTAAGATAGCACTGCTTTAATTTTAGAGGGCCTGACATATCCAATCAACTCACAATTAATTAAATTGTCTGGCCAGTTAAAAATGTTTGGGTCAATTACATATTTATTAATTATTTGATCAGCTACTGCAGGTGAGAATATGTTCTACAATAAAAACATTATAAAATATCAGTTTTACTGATGATGAGCTTATTCAACAGCATTAAACATTTTTATAAAAACTATATAGAGGCTTTTTACCTTGACTTCTAGCCTAGGGTAAAATTTTCACTAAAGTTCTATAGCTGTCCTATTCATTATGTCTTACCTGACTAACAATTGGAGGAGCATAGGGATTGTTGGTTTGCTCAGAGAGCATGTTGACTCGATATTCTGTGACTTGTCCTCTGGCGATGATCCCTTGACCCTCAGTAGTACTCCAAGTAACTTTGAGACTGGTGGATGACAGTGCAAACACTTCTGGAGGAGCCATCAACTCTGGGACTGGAAACATGACCACACATTTATGTATAAATTATACACATCAATTTAGCCAATTGTTAATGATAAACTAATTATTAACTAAAACATCATGTAGGATGGGATTGCTTCAGAGCTAACTTGTAAAATTACTTATTTAAACAAATTGTTTATCATTACGTTTTAGCTATTTCACTATTGAACATTAACAGAAACATTTTTATGCTTCAAATACATGTGTATGTATGTATATATATATATATATATATATACACACACACACACACACACACACACACACACACACACACACACGTACAGTGGGGCTCAAAACTTTGGGCACCCCAGGTACAAATTTGTATTAATGTGCATAAAGAAGCCAAGAAAAGATGGAAAAATTGCCAAAAGGTATCAAATCACAGATAAGACATACAACACTGAAGTTGTGGTACACCATTCCACTATAAAGAGATACTTGTACAAATATGGTCTTCATTGAAGAGTCATCAGAAGAAAACCTCTTCTACGTCCTCACCACAAAAATCAGCATTTGAAGTTTGCAAATGAACATATAGACAAGCCTGATACCTTGTGGAAACAAGTTCTGTGGACCAATGAGGTTAAAATAGAACTTTTTGGCCGGAATGACCAAAGGTATGTTTGAAGAAGAAAGGGCACAGAATTTAAGGAAAAGAACCTCTGTCCAACTGTTAAGCATGGGGGTGGATCGATCATGCTTTGGGATTGTATTGCAGCCTGTGGTACAGGGAATATTTCACGAGTAGAAGGAAAAATGGATTCAATAAAATTTCAGCAAATTTTGGAGCTAACTTGATGCCATCTGTAAAAAAGCTGAAGTTAAAGAGAGGATGGTTTCTACAAATGGATAATGATCCTAAACACACCTCAAAATGCATGGTGTATTACATGAAGAGGCGTAAACTGAAGGTTTTTCCATGGCCTTCACAATCTCCTGACCTCAACATAATTGAAAATCTATGGATAGAACTTAAAAGAGCAGTGCATGACAGACAGCCCAGAAATCTCAAAGAACTGGAAGACTTTTGTAAGGAAGAATGGGCGAAGAGACCTCAAACAAGAATTGAAAGACTCTCGGCTGGCTACAAGAAGCGTTTACAAGCTGTGATACTTGCCAAAGGGGGCAGTACGAGGTATTAACTCTGCAGTGTGCCCAAACTTTTGCAGATGGCATTTTTAATTTTCTGTTATTTTGAAAGTGTAAATGTAAATAAAATCTAACTTTTTGTGACATACAAATGTCTAATCTGTCGTTTGATGACTTTTCGATATTTTTCCATCTTTTCTTTGCTTCTTTATGCAAATTAATAAAAGAATTTACCTGGGGTGCCCAAACTTTTGAGCCCCACTGTATATACATTATTTTTTGGGCATTTTTAGGCCTTTATTCAACAGGACAGCTGAAGACATGAAAGGGGAGAGAGAGGGGAAATGACGTGCAGCAAAGGGCCCAGGTCGGAATTGAACCCAGGCCTACTGCATCAAGGAGTAAACTTCTATATATGGGCGCCCGCTCTACCAACTGAGCTATCCAGGCACCCATGCTTCAAAAAACAGCAAATTATTTAAAGTAGGGCTGCACAATATATTGTTTTTTATTGTCATAGCAATGTTGACTTGCAACACACTGCAAAAGACTGCAATATTGCACTTTAAATATAGTAACAATGTATTAAATTACATTTTGTCTGTAGTCATTATTCATGCTGTTCATTTTTGGGCCAATCAGACAGAGCCCTCGCCGTAAGGCATCGTCTGATTGGTAAGAATCTGAGATTCATGTGTCAGGTTTATTAGATGCTGCCGTACTACTCTGCATGGTTATAAGAGAAACAGTGACAAGATAAGTGCAAGTAAAAGTTTGAATGCTGGAGAAAAACTGGTCTCTAAAAAAATAGCATGTCCATCTGGCAATATTTTTGGATACAGCAGATACAACGTGTCATACAGCAAGTCTTGCCCTAAGGTTGCTGCAACTAGTAGCAGGAATACAAGTATAAAACTGCACTTAAAAATTCATGGCCGGGTTAGCTCAGTTGGTAGAGCGGCCCTTTTCTGCATGTCATTCCCTTTCGCTTTCCCCTTGCATGTCTTCATCTGTCTGTGTAATTAAAGGCTAAAAATGCCCCAAAAATTAAATATAAAAATAATTTCCTTTCTTTGTGTTTGTATGCATTTTTTTTAGCAGTATACTGTGTACATCGGAAAAGCAGAATGGAGTACTCTTTAATATGTGTTTATTCATTGCACGTAATATCATTATTGTAATATTTAACATTATCGCATATTGAATGTTTTACGTTGTTAATCTCTGAGATGTAAAGTTTTAGACTATGAAACACTGTTTTTGATTCTTTTATATTTTTGGTAAAATTTTCTTTTGACTGCTACCTAAAACATTAAAAATGAACCTTTTACAGTGAGTTAATAAAAAAATTGATATTAATTTAGACATACTGTACATTCAAAATCACGACTTAGTAGCTATAAAGTAGATTTAATGGATTTAAAGTATTCCATAATTCTACGGTTGTGATAGCCACTATTACATGACAGATTAGAGAGAAGGATTCTTTTATTCTACTGTTGATGGCATCTAGCTGTGAAATATGGTGTGAAATGTGATTCATGGAAGACATAACCACAGTCATATTCTTTCTTTTTAACACAGCGCATGCACGTGCACAAACACTGACACACACTCCGCATTTAAAATGGTGTTATCATATGCTTGTTATCCAGACACATAGCTTAGAGTGATGTTGGAGGCAATCGTTTAGTCCTAATGAGCCATATCATTTATTTGAAATTCAAATACGTTAATGACTTCCCCCTCCCCCACATGCAGTTTATATTTCCCCCTCCTTCCTTTCTCTACATTCCTTTTGACAAATGTCTGTTTTTAATTTAATACAATTATATTTTTTATTACACGCATCAGCAAAGTTCTCTGATGGATAAATGTTGACCAATAAATTACTTAATTACAGTACCCAGATCTCTGATTTCTGTCATCATTTTAATATTATTTATTTTTTTATATATTTTTGCTGCATTTTTCTGACTAAGGAAAGGTCAAAACCACAACAACCACAAACTACTTTAGATTCCAAACAAACACACCCTGACGAAGGTTGTCTGTGCCGCTACGTGTGGGTTGCTTCTCCTATATCTTTTACATTTTCTATTATGAAATAGCAAGTAAAATAAAGGCTTTTTAATTAATTTTGAAGAAGAGTGCCTTGGATTTCCCTTTTTACTGTTCTTAATTAAATTCCCAACTCCAAAGAGCACCTTCAAACATCTGACTAAACTTCCTGAGCACCTTGTACTTTTTGTCAACACAATAATCAATTTAATATAAAGATTACAGCAATAGCCATTTTCTAATATCTTTCTGATTTATCTAAATGCCTGCTTACTCACCTACCTACCTTACTATCGAGGAGCAACCACACCTAACTAGGTTTATATTAAATGAAGTCAAATTTATGCCATAACCTCTAGTATAAAAAATGTGTTTGTAGAAAGACCTCTTTACAAATAGAGCTTATTTCGTTTTGTACATGGAGAACAAAATGTTAAACACAATGGTTTAACAAGACTTGACAGAAAGAACAGAAGAAATCAGAAATTTGTAAAAGAAACTGGAAGCAAAATGAATGGTAGTGGGGACAGCGGTGGCGGGGGTATCGTGCCAGAACTGGAGCTGGGCGACAGGACAGGCTCCAGCAGCCGCTCAGAACATCATGGTAGAGGCTAGAAGTTGAAGAGGACACGGAGGAAGCGAAGAAGAAAAGAGAGTGACCGTGCTGCCATTGGACAACTTAAACTGGCTCTTAGTCGTTGGCAAGAGCTTCACGGAATAAAAGTCTGCAAGACAGACAGCGAGCTGGCCATCTTGCTGTTAAACCACTGTAGTAAGTATTATTAGCTGGCTTGCTATATCTTGTTTTGTTGCACTTGCTTGATGTTTGTCTGTTAGCGAAGTTGTTGACTTACTAGATTGTGATCATGAGTAATATAATCATAACGAATGCACGTTTACAGCTGTCTATATTTACGACAGCACTCTGAAACTGTAAGGGCGCCAAATAACAATATTATCAAATGTTTTGCAGTGTTCAATTTCAAGAGAGACCTTGTGAGTTTGAATGGGAAGATGGACGTAGTATGGGCTGTTTACAGTATGGAGCAAGCATCTAATGGTCATGGGAGAAACTTCACCTTCAAAAATTAATTAATTAAAAATAAATAAATACACAAATAATTAAAAAATAATAAATGGATAAAATACTCTTGAAGAAAAAATGTCTGATGTCTAATCACTGTTGGTAAAAGACGTGAAAACATCAACTTAGGTAGTTAACTACCTAAATTGAAATTTGAATAGTAAATTGATTTAACTTGGCTCTTTAATTGAACTCAGATAAACCCCATGACTGAATAACAAAAGATCCATGTAAGTGTTAGTTAGTTTAACCATGATCATGATCTATACGTGTACGAACCTCCCTCCATGGTGCGTGCTGTGGTCCACCCTGATGTGACACTTCCTGCCATATTGCTGCTCACAACTCTCATCTGATAGGTTGAAAATGACTGCAGACTTCCAACAATGGTGGTGCTTTCAAGGGGTGAGACTGTGCTCCTATTGGTTAGCTGTGCTCCTGGAGAAACACTTGGATCCAACCAACCAGCGCTGAGAAACACTCTTTTCTCAACAGCAGGGCTTGAAGGGTTTTGAAGGTCCTTTGGTCCACGTAGAAAGACTTCATACCTTGTTATAACACCTGTTATAAGAAGGTATTTAAAAAAATAAGAGGGTGTGTGCAAAAGATTAGTACTGATGACTACAACAAAACCATATTAACAGTTATTTCTGAAATGAAATAAGAGATGAAACAATTGCAGCTATGGGAATTGTTAGGGAAACACTGCACCACTTTTCTTTTGTTTATCCTAGCTTTTTTATTGAATTAAAAGTGCCAATTCAGCCTGTTTATGATAAAAGAGTCAAAGCATCAAGTGTGTATTAGAAACTGCAGCCCTGCTTAATACTTATCCCTATTGGCAACAGGCTGCTAACATTTGTACATTTTCTTTAATACAGTAATGTTGTTTTGCGGAAAATCTAACACCATGAATAATGAGAAAGCCCTGGCCAGTGTTTGGCCCTGTAGTAGAAAACAGGCTAATAATGACTAATTCCCGGCTAGTCCTGTTTAGCTCTCTGGTGGAAACCAGTCTATTGTCACAATGTCTCATGCTCTATACCACTTGTAATTTAGAAAATGACAGAGCTGGTTTAGGATGAGGACAGAGACGGCAGCACCAAAATACAATAAGAGACTTACAGACCCACAATGAAATACATGAGTGTCCAAATGATGTTATAAAATTCAAATAAAATAATATAGAGGCTAAACGTAGAACCTCTCTTTACAAAGCCATCTCATTATTCTTTTAATTTCCTTCCCACCAATGTCATTATACCTTACACTCATCAACTTTTTTTCAAGATTGTCTACTCCCTTTCTCACACTTCTAATATCAAAACGTTTGCTACAACATTAGTTCATTTGAATACTTATGGCTGTAAACTAGATTTAGGCCCCAAAAATATTCTTGCAAACTTTACTGAACTATTGACAATATTTTCTGCCTCTCTACTAAATACAGCAAATGTTGAAAAATGGACAATAAATAATGGACCTTGGGTTATGTATTGCATATGTGTTCATCTAAAAGTCTATACAACACCAGCAACCACTGATAATGGTATATTAAAGATAGATGTAATATTTCTGCATTAAAAAGGTCTAAAAGACCAACTACATCTATGTTGTATATTTGTTGTTGTTGTGTGCTTCTATTATCACAAATGTTTGTAACAATCTTCAAACCCAGAAATATCTGTAATTTTTTATTTTTTCAATGACACAGAGCATGTCATTTGGTTGCCTGTTAGTGGTGTAATATAACCTTTAACCCTTCTAGTTTCTCTAACATTCAGAAAAACACGGGAAACGCCCATCACAGAATTATCCTCAGTAACAGAAATGCAACATTTTTAAATTAATTACATGCCACTCAGTAATACATTGTTTAACAGCTAAACGTAACATGAATAAAACTTGAATAAACAAACTCATCAGTGAACAGATACTTTTTTTTTTTTTTTTAAACAATAAAAAAACAACTCCCATGACCCCATGCTACTTATAAGGTATGTCATCAAAAAGTCTATTTCTGATTGAGAGACCCCTAGTTGCATTTGTAATTACATATGTACTTTAATCCATGTTTGTAGTTGAGACTACATATCAGCCAAATCAAGACAAATGACAGGGCTGGCCAAGACAAGGAACAAAACCCAGATCAAAAAAGGTGAGGTGTACAGGAGAGGACTGAGATTAAAGTTGAGCCCAGTTGAGAGGTATGTACATCAACCATTCTTTAAACGATAAAACGGAAGAAAAGAGAACATAGAGGAAAAAGACACAGAGTAACACATGTAAAAAAAATCTTAGTATGATATTGGGAGACAGATTAACAGAGAGAAAAAAATTGAGAGACACAGAGAGAGAAACCCAGGTTACAGGGCTTTGTACGACACAGAGCCTTAGAGCCATTACAAAGCTCTCTGGATTTACCAAAGGCAGTTCCAGTTCAGTGCATATTTCTGTGTGTGTGTGTGTGTGTGTGTGTGTGTGTGTGTGTGTGTGTGTGTGTGTGTGTGTGTGTGTGTGTGTGTGTGGCTCTCTGTGTGTGTTGTGTTAACTGATTCTCATATCTCTTTTGTGACACAAGCCTAAAAACCATGCTATCAGGCAAGTGTTTCATGTTACTTAAAAATGTGTGTGTGTGTGTGTGTGTGTGTGTGTGTGTGTGTGTGAGAAAAGAGATTATCTTACTGTATTATTTATTCTGACATGGACATCAATACCGTAATGTATTTGTAATGTTATGTTATAGTAATGTACTCCTAATAAACACAAATACATGTGTGCATGTGTGTACAGTCCGTATTTTGTGCATGTTTTTCTGTAATTCCACATATAATTATAGTTATATTTTGGGGTCCTACCATTTGGCTGACTGGGGGGCTCCCAAGAAGCATGCAGTGTATGTGGTCCTGTAGCAGTGACTCTGGGTGAGGGTTGGTTTTGTGGGGGAGCAGAGGCTGTCAGAAAAGACAGTGGTGGGGTAGAGGTGCATCCCCCAGAAGAGCATGCCTGTAGACAAGGTTAGGATTCTGTCATTTTCATTTCGTAGACTGTAAATGTTGAAAATATGCGTAGGTTGTGGCTCAAGTGTACTTGCTATATCCTTTTGAAGATAATTTACTGTGAATTAGGGTGTATAGTATATTATATATATATATATATATATATATATATATATATATATATATACACACACACACACACACACACACACACACACACACACATACATACACACAGAGTAAATATAAATATATAAATATATATAATAATAATAATAATAATAATAATAACTTCATTTATATAGTGCCTTTAAAAAAAACTAAGTTTGTGCTTTGACAGATAAGCAAGGCTAAAGGTCAGTAAAATAGCAGACATCTAAACAGAGAAAAAACAAAGGTAATGAGATGACAAAATAAGCAGTATTTATAGAATAGAGATCGATAGCAATAACAGTTCTATTTCGTTTAGGCTTCACCCTCTAAGAGCTGACACTATTGGGTGCATCCCCTCGTGCATGCACCCTTGCGTCCAGCACAGGCCTCAACTACGTCCACCAATGCTGTATATAATATGAGCGGACCCGTTGTTTGTTTCCCGATTTTTATTCAAGCTAGCAGCATGAAGACCTCTACTTCCAGTGGTGTTCAGCCACAGGCGGTGGGAGGAGAACGGCCACCTCCCTCCTCTCACCTACATAACTGCCGGGAACTGTCCCTGGAGCTGAAGTTTGATACACTTCACCCCAATGGTGGCGGGGAGACATGTCGCCGTGCGGGGAGACAACGTTACGGCAGCAGAGTTCATCAACAGTTAGGGCGGCATGCGCTTGGCCCAGCTATTGGAAATAGCCAGTAGCTTTCTGCTGTGGGCCCACAGTCATCTGTTGTCCCTCAAGGCAGTTTACATCCCCGAGGTTTCCTTTAGCACACGGGACAATCCACCCATCGGCGTAGACGCCTTCTCCCACCCAAAGCCGCCCTACACGCTTTCCCCAGTCCCTCTGATTCTTCTGGAGTGCATCCAGGAGAAGAAACTGTCAGCCATTCTAGTGGCACCAGAGCACACTAGCGCATCCTGGTGCCCAAGCCTGGTTCAGTTGCCCTCTTGGCAACTTCCGTGGCACGGGGACTGTTCTTTCACTATGCAGACAGAGGGAACGAGCGTCCACTCTCTATGAGCGACGCCGTTGAGACATCGCCCCATTCCCCCCAGTGATATCCAAGCAGCTGACTAGGCTTGCCCCTGCCGTAGTGCGTGCCATCAGGGCGCTAGAGCCTCTCTACTACAACATGTTACACAGGACGCTGGTCTGCCTTCCGGCGCTGGTGCACAGAGACGGATCTCACATCGTGCCCTCTGCCTCTCGTGTTGACCTCCTCCAAACATTAGTGGATAATGATTGGGTTCTGTCTACAGTCAAAGCCTACGCAGCAGCCATCCCATCCCATCCTGCCGTGAAGGCTATGGAGAGAGGACGGTTTTTAAAAAAGTGTATTTTAAGGGGTCAGGCGACAGAAACCCGATGCGCGCTCTCTCATCCCCCAATGGGACCAAACCCAAGCTCTGAGGAAGCCTCCTTTCAAGCTTGGCAAAAAGTCTCTCTCAGGCTGTTATCACTGAAAATGGTGCTTCTCCTTGCACTCACGTCAGCCAAAAGTCTGAGCACTGCCAGTGTCGCCGTCCCCTGCCTCATGACAACAACGCGGAGGAGGCATTTTTTACCGTTTGTGTCCGCCGCGTGCCTTATCACAGTACATTTACGCACGGTACACAGAGCAGCTGTTTGTGCATTATAGGGAACACGATCCAAAGAGCGTCCATTTCGAACAGCGTACGTCTCACTGACTGTGCAAGGCCATTACCCAGGCTTATAACGCTTATAAGGGCATCCAAGCACTTTCTACGAGGGCACTGTCGGGTCTGCAGCCTTGTTCAGGGGCGTGACAGTAGCCAACATCTGCGCAGCAGCCTCTTGGGCATTCCCTGTGTGATATGTCTGAGCCCTCTATGACCCACTCGGTCCTATCCACACTCAACGTGTGTTCTGCCTGCTGTCCCATAAATTGTCAGTCATGATGCAATTTCTCACCAATCATGCACGCCTATATTCATGGAATAATTCTCCGTTACATGTGTGTTCTGCCTGCTATCCTCACCCCTTGGGAGTGCTGGGAGAAAAGCGGGTGTCCCATAACTTATCAGGTCAAATCATGACAAATTTTTCCACTAACCATGCACACCTGTAATCATGACCTGGGCCTTACAACCAGTTAGGCCAAGTCATTACCATGACAGGCCTTTTTTATCAGAATAACAGATTATCTGATACAATCCCCTGTCAGTGCATTGGGGGAATAGTTAGTCTATGTTCTGCTTGTGGCCCCTGTCGCAGGTGGCATTGACTACATCAGCTTTGCCGGGCCACCTGCTCCTCGATCATCGGCTAAAGAAAAATGCTGATGTTGGGAAACAAACAACAGGTGCGCTCATATTATATACAGCATTGGTGGACGTAGTTGGGACTCAAGCTGGACGCAAGGGCAGGAAAAATCTTCACAACTGCGCATGCGTAAAGGGATGAACCCAATAGCGTCAGCTCCTAGAGGGCTATGTCTATACCCATAGAATCTGGAGTTACAATTTGTAACTATCGATACAGATCCAAAGGAACAATACAATGAGACAATGAAACGGAAATAAAAGAGTAAATGCCCCACCTACCTCCAGTATTACAGTGTATTGGGTGAAGGGCTTTAGACCGCTTGCCACAGCCTCTGTAGATAAGCCTGTGTAGTGAATGACAGGCACAGCTCCACTAGACTCCATGGATGATAAGACAAACCTGTAGGAGACAAAAAACTGTGGTAATCAATTCCACTTTTCTTCATTTTTCATGCCAATAGGTCACATGTTTTTGTAATCTGGCTCCTGTAAAAACTAGTGCTGGGATGTCACAGAGGCAAGAAGATTTGTACCACTTAAACGGCAATGTCCCTGGTTTGAATAGTAGGCAGAAATTTAGAGGTCAACTTGATTGATCCTTTCCATTCATACATCTATCCTTGAAATCCACCTACATTCCCCTGTTTCTCTTAAATTGTCCATATTCTATTTTTAAGATAAACTGGGTTTGAGACAAATGAAATGTTTTCCTTCCCTCCTTCCCCAGCTTGACTATGCACCAACTGTGCAAACTGTATTGCACATCCTTAGATTCTTCAGCAAAATATACCTTGTCTGTTTTCCTACTCTTCCTTTCTGTTTCCAAGTCCTTCCCTTGGTTGCCCTTTGCATCTGCTGTTCTCTGTCTCTCTTCTCCTTTAATTCTTATATCATGGGCTCAACCTCACTGAAAAGTCCCCTTCTCCACAATTTCTTTTCACTGTCAGTAATCTCACTATTTTGCTGGAAGGGATTAACAATTCTGAATGTTTTCTAACGAATTTTACATTTAAGAAGGCTTCAATAGGTCACTCATTTGAGTTGGCTACTTTTAGCACATGTACCCTCAAGCTGTACTGTATTTTATTTGATCGTGGCAATGTTTTTGGCAGTCAGCTTCAGTCAGAGCCACAACACAGACTACAGATAGAGCAACTGAAAATTGTTTCTCAGTTTAAAGACCCACAATTTGGATTGGACTTGAATCTGAATTTTGACTTCAGTCCAGGGTGCTGTCCCTCTCTAAACCTCCCCCTTCTTCCATACCTTTCCACTGGGCCTGTATCATTTCGTGGTGGACTCCAGCTAAAGCTAGCGGTGGTTGGACCAGGTCGTCCCACAAGATGTAAATGGAGCTGTTCTGCTTCCGGCGGTGCGCTGAAAGTTTGGTATGAGGCTGAGGCACTTATTGTCACACCGGCCACATTAGCTGTTATAAGCCAGTAAGAGTAGTTGGTGTAGGGAAATAAACCAGTGTCTTCAAATGATTCAGGGCCTGAAAGAAAAGGTGGGAGAAGAAATGAGTAAGGTGGGAAAGGAGTTGGGAAAACAATGTTTGTTTCATGTGTATTTGAAATAGCAAGAAGGAGATTCAAGTTGTTTGAAAACCTGTGTGGATACTTACTGAAAGGATAGTGACTGTGGATGCTGTTCACTGACTGTCCATCCCTGATGAGTGTGTAGTTGAGTCTGTTTGAGTTTGGGGAGTCAGGTGGATGCCAAAAGAGATGAATGGAAGAATAACTGAGAGCAAAACCTACTGGTGCAGGTTGCTGGGAGGGTGCTGCACAGACAAGAGACAACAACAGTGAAAGAGATAAACAGTGATACTGTAGAGACTAAACAGATTAAATTATGTAATTTTACAGGGATACAACAATTAGAGCATGTTGCTTTTGTGTAAATGTGTCAATAGGGTCAACAAGATGTCAGCAAGGTCCCCAAAATCAGACTGCATAGAATTAATTTTAACATCATTGATGTACTGAATCTTTGCTGATGCTTTAAGGAATAGTTCAACAATACACTTGCTTTCTTGCAGAAAGTTAGATGAGAAGATTGATACCATTCTGATTTGTCTATGTATATGAAGCTACAGCTAGCAGCTGGTTAGCTTATATTATCTTAGCGCAAAGACCGGAAACAGGGCGAAACAGCTAGCCTTTGAGCTAGTGTGTGTGTGTGTGTGTGTGTGTGTGTATATGTATATATATATATATATATATATATATATATATATATATATATATATATATATATATATATATATATATATATATATATATATGTGTGTGTGTGTGTGTTAGTATGTAAAACAGACCTTTACTGCAGCCAAAGTGGCTTTCAGGGTCGAAATGAATCGCTCCAGGTTGACATACATCACACCGCTCTCCAGTTACCAGTGGCTTGCACACACAAACCCCTGAGTCTGGATGACATGAACTATTGACACTGCCCACCGGGTCACATGCACAAGGCTGGCATCTAGTCAAGCAAAGAAACAGAAACCAGTTTTGTACACTCCACAATTTTCATTCATGGCTACACCTAGGTGGTTGGAAACAAAATCAAAACACTTATCATAACCAGAAACTGTTTAGACACAGTTTAACAAGAAATTGTACCTTTCAAATTTCATATAATTAAAAAAATATAAACTAACAAAATATTTTTTGTTCCTTTTGCTTCCAGGGTTGGATGATCACATAGTTGTAAAATAATGCTGTCATAAAAGCGCCTACAGTAAATGCTATTACTTAACAAAAATGCATTTTGAAATGTAAAAATGTATTGCATTAGTGTGCAACTGTTTAAGGATAACTTGTGAAAGGGTATGTGTGTGCAAAAGGTGTTGGGTCTTCACCTTAACACTGTGAGGGAGACCCTCACTAGCACCCATACCACCCACTATCATCCCCTAGCTGCGAAACTAACTTCACAGAAAATGCATTCCCCTTCAGAGTTGTCAAAATCTGTGTGTGTGTGTGTGTGTGTGTGTGTGTGTGTGTGTGTGTGTGTGTGTGTGTGTGTTTGTTTGAGCGTGTGTGTGTGTGTGTGTGTGTGTGTGTGTGTTTGAGACAGTTTATGTGTCTGGGTCACTAGTGTGGTGTTACTCTCACTGGGGCTGGGCAGCGGGTAATCATCCGGCCAGCCAGCTCACACCTATACACACAGTCACATGCACACACGTACACAAATGCTTGTTGGACAAAGACACACACTACACATAGAGAGTAACACTGATAAACCCTATTACTGTAACATACACACAGACACATAGAGAGAGAGAGAGAGAGAGAGAGAGAGACACACACACACACACACACACACACCATGTGTGCTTCTTTCTAACACATACTCTACTCACATGCTCGCTCTCTCTCTCTCTCTCTCTCTCTCTCTCTCACACACACCACTACACCTTCTTTATTGCTGTGTGAAAAGCCACAGCCTCTTAACGAGCCACAAATTTGTCCTGTCAACTGGTGCTCAAACACACACACACACACACACACACACACACACACTCCCTCAGAAACACACAGGTACAAATACACACACATGCCATACTGACTCGACCTTCACTCCATTCCCAAGGAGAAAGAAAACACCAACATCACACCAATTCTTTCTTCATCAGCCTGAAAGTACAGTAAGTGTGTGTGTGTGTGTGTGTATTTAGTGAGATATAGCATGTTAATACAAACAAGCATTTAACAGTGACAATCAGTAAATTGTTTTCAAATTGACATCAAATTGTCACAAAAATATATCATGTAATAACTTTGGTTATTACATTCAAAATGTTTTGGTCCCAATAACACAAAGTGTATGTTATTCTAGGTTTAAGAGTATTAGAATATTACATATGTAATCCCTTGTAATAAAATTATGTGTGTAATTGAATGTGTGTATGTGCCAATATCTAATCCCTACAGACAGAATTACCATCATATTTCTCTGTGATGAAGTTAACATTGGTCAGCATTTCTCTGACCCGGTTCTCTGTGGACACTTAGAGACACAGGACCACAACATCAGCTAACAGCTCACACATACATTTGTGTATAGCCTATTGATTGAACATTACTTGATGCTATTTAGAGCCTAAAATCCTCATTATGAAGTGACTGGGCACAAGAAAAGCATTCAGCAGTTATAACCTTTTGACTTTATTTGTCAAATACGACAAAAGAAAGTGAAGGAATGACGACAGACATACATATATATATATATATATATATATATATATATATATATATATATATATATATATATATATATATATGATCTGTGCCTCTGACCATCTTTTCCCAACTTTCTCTTTATCTGTTTTTCTTTATCACTCTAACTTTCCATGTAAGTACATCCCCCATCCATATTTTTTCTCTCATATTCTAATTACTCCACTCTTTCCTTCCCAGTGCTTTCTTTCCTAATCTCTTTGTAAAGTAAACTCTTAATCACTCTGTTGTTTTTTCCATCGTTTCATCTCTTTCTGCTGTGAGGAGATCCAGCCACAGCCTGAACACAGGGGAATGCAGCTATCAGGCAAGGTCAGCTCACACACACACACACACACACACACACACACACACACACACACACACACACACACACACACTAATCAAACAGTTTGTGGATCATCTATCTGCTATGACACCCTGTTGAGAGGAAAGTAGGTATGTGTGCATACCAGAAGTGCACTGGGTGTAACATGTACATTTACATTTGTGTATGCGTGTTTTAAGTTGTGTGTGTGGTGCTGTGTGTGAGATAGCCTGCAGGTAGAGACATGAGCGGTAAAGGTCAAAGCAGCTCTTAACTCATGTAAGTCATATGTCTGCCAACCACTCAGTAAACTGTCCTTACAGAGACGGCACCTGCTGGTGTGTGTGTGCACTCGTAGGTGGAGCTGTGCGTGTGTTTGTGTATGCGCAAGTGGTGCAATTAATGGATAAAAGCTTTACAGGATGCTAGCAGGTTTGGTGTGTGTGTGTGTGTGTGTGTGTGTGTGTGTGTGTTTGACTTAATGCGAGTTACCTGCCCAGGCCAGGGTTGAATCCAAAGAACATCTCACGACACTGGTCACAGCGTCGCCCTCCCACTGAGGGATGGGCGCACACACACTGTCCAGTCTGGCTCTCACAACCACGCTGTGATGCTCCCATTGGATGGCAGTCACACTCTGCACACATACTCTGATCTGGAGAGAGGTAGTAGCCTGGACAGAGACAAAAATAAAATTTAAATTCAATAAAATATTATGAATCTTATGATCTGTTACTTTATTACAGTTTTTCAAATGCTTACAAACAAAATATTTACATGTCACATGGTTTTTGAAACCTCTCATTCAAGGAGCCAAGCTATACACCAAATATCCAAAACCATAAGCTAAAAGTCCAACAGGAAGTCACTCGCTTTCCTTTTCCAAACACAACAAATCAAAATGCTACACTTATTCACCAGGTTACACACCCATTACTCACATGTGCAAACACTAATTGCTTAACTGAACCACTGTAAACACTAATGCAATGTTGAAACAGAAAAACATTGCATTAGTGTTTACGGTGTACTTTTCAACTCTTCTCAGCCGATTACTAGAACATTGTATGGAAATGTACATATAATCTTATGAAAGACCAAAAGGCTTTAGATTTAGAGCAACAATGTATACATGGTATATACAAAAATGTACTTTTATGAAAAAGATGTTTTCCATTTAATGCAAATGCTTCATTTTGAGATGTGTTTATGGCATTTTGAATGCAGTGTTTCATTATGAAGGTAATATGAGGCATTTTGCATTTTGTGTGTGCAGTTTTGGGAATAGACAGTTTTGAAAACATGTGTAAGCAGTTTGTAGTCTGCCTACAAGTGTATTTTTGTTTTATAGTTTCTTCCTTTGTATTTTCCCTCCTTTAGATATCGCCTTTATTTTCTACAACTCTGAAATCGAATCTGCATGATGATTTATGAAATCACAACTCAGGCTGGTACAAGCCTGAGACAACCGTTTTATGTCCCTCCTAATAAGCATAATGGAGTGTTGTTTGCCATTTATTTGTAATAAAATTGAACACAAAGCCAATAAGTGTGTGTAAAGTGGTTTCATTAAGCACACCAGGTTCTAAAGTATAAATCAATTCAGTTTATTTTTCTCAACGCTAATAGCAGCTATTAGACAAATTAGATATTTAGCCACCTTGACAGGGAATTCGCAATGGCAGGTATACAGTACCAATGAAATGAACTGGCAGTTTAGAAAATTAGGTGTATTTGTAGGATAATACTGATTATCTTGTGTCCTCTCTTTGTAACATCCATCCATCAGTACATTCATTCACAACTCATGTTACAGTAAACCTGACTATACTGTTGGTCCTTCTCCACAGAACAACATCTGTTACCTCTTGTCCCATATGACCAACCACACATACAATACATACACAAATTCATGAGGTAATGCACACACAAAAATCAAAGTAAGAGGAGTAAGAAGAAGTGGCGCTGTTGAGACCTGGCACAAACAGGACAATCACTTAGTAGAAATCTGGCAGAAAGCACAGACAGACAGACACACACACACACACAAAGTACAAACACAAAATACAAAGTACAAACACAAAGTAAAAACCCTAACGGTTTGTAGTAAAAACCATTGTTTTTCTGCATTTTCCTCAGAATCTTTTTATTTTTGGGTAGTCTGACCTTCGGGATTTACCTATCCACTTATTTTATTTATCCAATGACTCCTTACATTCCTTTTTGTTCTATATATTGTACATCCCTTTAATTATTCCAAACACACTCACCAGTTCGACAGCTACTGCAGTCCTTTCCATAGCGTGTAGGAACACAAACACACTGCCCTGTGGTGCTGTCACATACTGACCCCATCACTGTCCCTCTGAGGTCACAAATACAAGGTACACAGCCCTGGGACAATCCCTCTAATAGGACACAAAAAACATAAGAATAGATTTAGACTTTTTCTCCCAAACTGTTGCTACTTATTCAATAACACTAAAGCTTTCTCCTCGACAATAAGTCCTTAGATGAGATAGAAAATACATTAATTGCATAACAATCTTTTTACTACAGTAACTATGCTGTATCTCAATTGACTGCATTTGTCAAACTTTATACAGCAATTTGTTAAAGTTTGTGAACAACTTGGTAAACAGTGTTGGACTCAACTAAAAGACAGGAACTAAACTTGGATGCGATGTTGGCTTAAGCTCTGTGTTTTCTTACTCTGGAGGAGTAAACTCCTGTTGTAGTAGTTATGGGCACAGTTGGTACACTGTGCTCCCTCAGCCCCTTCTCGGCATAGACACTGTCCAGTCCACATATCACATACACCCTCTGGCACAGTGCCATGAATGTCACATGCACACGGCAGACAGCCCAGGGAGTTTCGCTGCTCTAGGGTGTGGTAACCACGATGGCAAGAGTCACAGCGACGGCCTTCCACATGTTCCTAAAAAAGAAAGGAGGAGGAAGAAGAATGTATAGTGTATAAAATGAATGAAGAGTTTATCCTTTATTTAACCATTGAGATACAATATCATTTCAGCCAGGTAGTCCTGCTTAATCACCTGTAGCGTACTTACCAACATCATTTTTGCTCTCATACTACTAAACTAGGTGGCTTCTACTATTTTTTAACTCCTGTTGATACAAGTTTTTTGTTTGTAAAATGTTTAGAATCTCTTATAAGAGGCTCACCTTCAGCCATGCTCATATTCTCATCATATATTTTTGCCAGAATTTTGTTCACTGGCCAGAGCCCACCAAGGCCAGTGCAAGCTGGAGGGGAGACTTGCTGATTGCCAAAATGGCTTTGTTAAACATAGTGTCTTATGGTTGACATTATAGTAAATAATAATAAAAAGTCATAAGAAAATGTATATGTGGTAACTTGCCTTACACACACACTGTCCTGTGTGAGGATCACAGTCTGTCCCAGGTATTGTCCCTTTTTGTGAGCAGTTGCAGCTGACACAGGATCCCTCCAGTCTTAAACCATATGAACCCCTGCCACAAGAGTCACAGCGCTGCCCCCCAACCCCGGGCTTGCACTCACACTGTCCCCCTTCAGGCTCACAGAACGGGCTGAGGGAACCCAGGGGTCACAGTCACACGGGATACAGCCGTCATGGTGGGAGAGGTTCCAATAACCAAACTCACAGCGGTCACAAGAAAGACCTGGAAAAAAGCATGAGAATGAGAATGAGAGAGAGAGAGAGAGAGAGAGAGAGAGAGAGAGAGAGAGAGGCATTTACAATAAGATTGAGGTAAGGACAGAGTGGGACCTGCTGAGAGAACAAGAAAGAAAATAGAAATAAAAAAGTGAATTGATGCTTGCTTGTTCCCCAACTAGCGTTTAGCCTGACTCTGTTTGCAGGCGTGTGTGTGTGTGTGTGTGTGTGTGTGTGTGTGTGTGTGTGTGTGTGTGCGTTCATGCGTGAGTGAGTAAGTGAGAGGGAGCGAGAGAAATGGTGGGTGAGTGTATAAAACTGCCATCATTAGGGCCAGGCCCTCTACATATGATGGATCACTCACCTTAGGCCAAACACTTAATTTCACTGGCGAGAAAATAAATAAATTAACTACAACAAGGAAAGGATGGAGGAAAAGAAAAAGAGGAGATGGAAAGAGGAAAATAAAAAGAATACAAATACTGAATTACCATTTGGTGTGGTGCTTTAAAGTACTTAAAGAAGAACAATGAATTGCTGCTTGTTGCCAAATCATCTTTTAGAATTATTTGTTTTCACAAGATTTTGTTTTGTAAAACTAAAAAACTAAAATCAAAGACATTTTGGAGGGCAAAAGTGTAAACATTTAAGGCCTTCCTTACTTTAAAGAGTTAACATCTCCCAACATTTTGAATGACAGCAGGAGCTATGCAGTAAAGAATGTGAAATGAACCAATTAACGGTTTTACTTCAGTTATTGTTCTTTATGCATTTATTTATCTTAAATGTAGGTCTGTCAGCTCAGCATTTTATTCATTGTGCCTTTGAGGCAACTTATTTCTTAAATTAATTTTGTTGTTTATAATTATTGTATAAAAACAACCACCAAAACTGAACATAGATACTGTGGGAATTTTATGGCTACAGCAGCAGTGCCAGGCTGAAAGGCTAGTTAAACAATGATATGCAGTGTGAGCGAGCACGGCCTATTTGAATATGCCATACGTATTCCATGACAGGCAATCTGCCACTAAATGGATGCCTGGGGGCCATGCAGGCACCACAGCCGTTTATGAGCGTGTGTCCGTATGTGGGTGGGTGAAAGTGTGCATGTGTGCATATACATACATGATAGCATATCTGTACATCTGTGTTAGTGCAAATGACAACGTGTGTGTATGTCGGTGTGAGTGTATCCTACTTAGTGTGCAGCAGACACTTGGCATTTCCCCTGCCCACTTTAATGATTTTATAGATATGAATGTATTTCTCTCCATAGATCATATTTCATAATGCACTGAAGAAACATCTGTGTGCATGTGTGTGCGTTAAAGTGTGTGTGCATGTTTGAGGGTGCTGATGGTACTGTAAATATGCAGGCTGACAGAATGATGCTTACAACCCTAACAATGCTGTGATATATTGTATTCTGTGATTTCTGTTCCCAATAAAACTACACAGTTTATGAACAACCCCACACCTATCATAAAAAGTAATTATATTTTCTATTTACACTTAAGACATTGAGCTAAAGAAGTTGGAACTGAGAAGATTAGACATGAGAAAAGGTAAGGAAAAAAGTCACAAGACAATAGAAAGGAAAGAAAAGTGAGAACATTAGAGAAATGAATGTGTTAGAAGATATAACATCAGGACAGAAAGGAGGTAATTTTGTGTTGGGGTTTACATGTGTGCATGCGTGCATATGACTGTGTTTTTTTCAGGACATGGCCCAGCCCTTTTATCAGTAGCCAGCTGGTTAACAGGCTCATGCATCACCATTTCAAACACTATTATGTACACACTGCACTCTGGCACCTTGTTATGAATGTGCGTGTGTGTCTGCATGTGTGTATCTGTGTCTATGTGCACACATTTTAATTCCGTCCTTCTGAAGCGTGCCTGCCATTGCTCTACTCAAAGTATCAGCTTGGCGGTAATAAATTGCCATAATCAAATCTCATTTCTGAAAAATACCTGTGGGAGCAACCAAACAAACAAGGACAGAAAAAACGAAAGTGGGTCTTGTAAGAAGGAGTGTGAAAAATACAAGGGGCCGCAGCAGTTTGTTTTAATCAACTTGGCATAGAATTAGAGAATTAAATACCAGCTTAGTCTTTGATGGCATGTATGTGCAGACACACACACACACACACACACACACACACACACACACACACACACACACACACACACACACACACACACACACACACACACACACACACACACAGACAGACAGACAGACATACGCAAAGAAACTCTTATAATTATACAAAACACAGTTAGGTAAAGACAAAAGGACATAAACACACATTTGCATCCAGGCACTTCCTCTGACATATACATAAACAGACACTCTTACACACATTTACACATTTAAGTTCACATACACATGCCCACACTCACACGCACAACCATGGGCCCTTGATAGCGAGGCTTAGCAATAACCATGATGCGTTGAGTTAAGGAGCGCTGGCCGGTTTTGCATTTCATACGAGCCTGCTCTTCAAAGACACACAGGGGAGAGAGTGAAACCATTTATCACAAAGAGAAGCACCCCCCCAGCAGAAAAGCCTGTTTATTCTGGCTGGCAAAACACTTTGGGCTATGGATGTGTGTGTTTTTTCACCTGTGTGTATGCAGACGACTGGTTTGCTGTGTGCACCCAGTACACCCACTTTTGTTTTTGTGTGCACCCCAACGAGCAGCTGTGCCTATGTACTAATTTAGACACCATTATTGGACAATTAAACAGAGTAACCATTATTAACAAAGTACTTGGGGACATTTTGTAAGAGAAACTATTTTAGGGAGCAGACATTTTGGAGTTGAGAGGCACTGCTCTGGTAACATACCAAGGTTTGAAGAGATTCATCATATTGCCCTTAAATTACTTTTATCTTTTCCTTTTCCTAATTATATCCTCACTCACAATGAGGTTGCCTGGCTTGTATGGGTGGGGGTTAGGGTGATGCCATGAACTTTCATTGTGTTACACTGTCCGCAAAAAGTTTCTCGTCAACAGGTAACAAGAAGCAGTTTTAACACACATGATAGTCTCTGAAAATTGCAGTGCAAAAGCATTAGCATCCTCCCCATCAAAAATGTCATCAAAATGAAACCTCAAAACAAAAATCTCAAAAATCACAACCTTAAAAAAGCATAGTTTTATCTCATGTTTGTCTGTTTACCTGTGACATGGGGTTTACACTGGCACAGTCCAGTGTCCTGGTTACAGCTGGGAACTCCTTCTGTTGAGTTGCCAATGATGCCAATGTCACTGCAGTTACAGCGAGTGCAGCCATTTGGATTTGAGGCTTTAAGGCCATACCAACCAGGCAGACACTCTGCACACTGACGACCTGTTACTGCAACCTTACATTGACACTGACCTCCTACCTGAAGGTGAGAAACAGAGAGGAAGAGAGGGACAGGCAAGGGAGAGTAGACAATTTATAAACTGACCTGAATCATCAACACTGAAATTGCAAGGGTTTCACTGGTCATCAACAATTTTGCTGTTTGTACCTGGGCACACTCGATGCTGCTGTTGACTGTTCCATCAGTGTGACAGTTGCAAGGCTGACACAAATCAACTGAAGTGGGTTCAGATTCCTCCAGCCTGAAAAACCCTCTTATACACAGCTCGCAATTCGTACCTGAGAGACAGAAACCAGGTGAGACAGAGAGCAAGAAAGTCAAAGGAACAGGTAGAAGCCATTCAGGGATCAAGAGAGACATGACAAGTCCATGACAAAGTCCAGGTTTTGACTATATTTGTCTCATTGGGAAAATGGTTTTGCAGCACCATGAAAAAGTGACACAACTTAACATCTTGTAATGATAGAAGTAACATCTAAAAAGCTTATGACATCTCTTAAGGATGTGAATCACCAGAGGCCTTACAATATGATTTCATCACAATACTTATGTCGCAATACGATATTATTGCGATTTTAAACATATTGCAATATTCTGCGATATACTGCAATTTAATAATCTAAAAAGATAAATTTATTTGTTTGTTCATTACACTTCAGTTTTATTGCTGCAAAATGGGATTGTCAAGCAGACAAACTGACCAACACATATACTAAAAGATCGATACAGCCAAGGAAAATATTGCGATACCATGCTGTATCGATTTTTTGCCCCACCCCTAACATCTTGTCTGTAATTGTTTCAAAGTGCTTTAACATTAAGGTTGATTAAGAAACATAAAAGCCATTTTTAAATGACATTTAATTAGTTCTTAGAAAATGTGAAAAGAAAATTTGCTAATTCATGTTGCTAAAACTTTACCTGTGGTGTTATGCATGCAGTTGTCACAGACGCCTCCTCCTCCTCGATAGTGCTCATCTGGCTGCTCATCAGCTCCAACATCGTAATGACAGGAGAGGGCATGGCCGTGACACTGACAAGCCCGGCAGTTCATAGGCTGGAGCTGGTCACCTGACCTGAATGGTTTGTCATTGTAGAGGGGCGCACAACGCTGGCACTGTTGAAAAGAGACACATACTGTATATAAACATAAATGTCTTTATTAATACTATAATCTACCATTCTGTTAGGATATTTGTTATTAGTCCTTACTCAATTACTAAACAGCTTGCAGTGAGAGTTTCTGAAGTAATCAAACCTAGTCTTAACTAATGAATCCAATCACGGATGCAAGTTTACATATATACACACACTCATCATATAAATTCAAAGGAATAAGAGCATTGGTGGTAAAAAAAAAAGAAAAACAGGAATGTAAACAACAATTTGTATTATGCAAAGGCATATATAAAATGTCATAAACTGTACATTTGCTGAAAATAAAAGTGTGCAAAGAAAAATAGTCCTGTGACAAGTAAAATGTTTGCTTTTATGGAACAAAGACAAAGAATGAAAATAGGGGAAAATATAAAAGACAAAAAAAAAGACACTGGCCCGAGTAAACCTAAATCTAAAGAGAAAAGAAGAATACAGATAACTAATTAGAAAGAGACAGTGCAAAACACACACACACACACACACACACACACACACACACACACACACACAATAGGGAAATCAGACATCTAATGAGGAGTGACTTGCAACAGCCAGGGCTCTCACATAGGCCCACTTTCATGTCAAAATAAACATACTAAGGTGTGTGCTGGGTAGGAGGAAGGAAAAAACATAAAAAATGCATTTTTCTGTAGCAGACAGCAGCAGCGGTGAGAAGCAGCAAGTAAAAGCCCTTTGATTTTGTTCACCAGTCAGTACAAATTATGGTGGACAAGGGGGGCATCAAATGACGGGATTAAAAATGTATTAAAAAACACAGGAGTTCCTCCCATGTGTGACACATGCAGACCCGCACTGGCCCCATTATGTATGACAGACAGAGGAGGGGTGAGAGGGGGAAGGGGTAGAATGTAGACAGAAATAAAGGGAAAGGCTCCTATTTTGTATACGAGAGAAAAGGGGGAGGAGGTAGGGGAAAAGCAGGAAACTGATGTTAGCAGAAATGAGGAAGAACAATTTCCTTTGTGTTTTAAAGATTAAGACTGAAGGGACAGAAAGACAAAACGCAGACCAAGAAAACAATCCCCAAATGTGTGAGCAAGAGATGTGGGGCGGAAAAAGAAGAAGACAAAGAGAGATCAAAAATAAAATTAATGTCAGCATGTGACGAAGACAAAAGACCCCGTGTGTACTGCAGCTACAACACGACGAAGTCTCAGGACGAAACAAAAATGTGTGAAAGAGTTACCACATATTCTGCTGTTAAAGATGCCGTGCGGAGTTATGTTTATATTTTCTCAACAAATACATTTTGTTAATTTGTCCAACAAATGTTTTTAATGTATTTAAATCATTATAATGCATTTACAAGTTTGCAGTCATCTTCTTCACTGCCTTTCCTTGCTTTGCCAGCGGTCAGAATGTGTATCATGCTACTGGTGTGCATGTGCGTCCATTACACAAACAAAGCGAGGACCCACTCATCAAACATTGCTCCATAGTGCTACTAATGGTTTTTACAAAGTTATTTTCAACCTCTTGTAAGTTTTGTATTCTCAGTCTTGTACTGGTATGAACTTAAAAAACAAAAATGTGGGCAGAAATCATGTCACAGAGTGTCTATATTTTTTAAAGACATAACTTTCAACATTCATGTGCACACCACATTAAAATTAATACAATTAAGGGTATTTGCCATGTAATCTAATTCAAACTTTTCTGGTTCTAGATAGCTGAGTCCCATCCTTTTAATTTGACACTATCTGTGAATTATGTTGCAGCAGTGGCCAAAATAATTCAAACAAAGAACATTTTGAAAACGGAAAAATCGACGGCTCATTTAAAAATTAAGAAGACAAATACACTTCCTCTCCAGTGAATGGATAAGATCTAAAGAGTATGCATATCTATATATTTGTGTGTGCGTTTGTGTGTGTGAATCCAGAGCGCTGTTCCCTGTTGGGCGATTATGAACAGGATCTAATGAAGCAGCAGGAGATTCTCTGGAGACATGATGCACGCACACACACACACACACACACACACACACACACACACACACACACACACACACACACACACACACACACACACACACACACACACACACACACACACACACACACACACACACACAAGAGTGTGTCTTGGGACATGTAATTGCACAGAAGTGCTGGGATGTTTGCATGTTACTGTTTGTTCTGTCTGTCTCTTGCTCGTCCGTCTGTTAAATCTATCTAATGTCATACAGACAGTATCTTCCCGCCTCTCTGTTTGTCCGTGCCGCTTTTCCCTTTTCTGCCCATCTGTCTTTGTTGGTGCCTGTATGTCTGTCTGCGTGTCTGTGTCCCAAAACGTTTCACATTTCAAAAGGTACTTTTCTTTCTGCACTTTGAACAGAAAGCTCTACATCTCACTCTTAGTCTCATCCACTGGGGACGAGTTGAAGAGCAAGATGGAGCGAGTTCTTCTCTCCCATATCTCCTTCCCTTTTCATTCATCTTACGTCTCCTCTGCGCCTCCTCATTCTTCCCACCATTCCTTCCTCTTCTATCTCCTCTCCTCCTGAAAAACAAATCACTCTGTACATTTCTCTGGGCTTCCCACCTCTCCCCTTCCTCACTTGCTTCCCCTGTCTCTACCGTCCCCCAACTGCTTGTTCTCATAGCCATGGTGAATATGTGAGCAGGAAATATTACCATACCAAATGAAAGGGAGAGGATTTTTTCTTCCTTCTCTTTTCTTTTCATTCAACATTGCGTTACCTTCCCTCTCTCCCAGCCTGCTAATTAGTCGAGGGACTGGTGTTTGGGAGTTAAAAGAAAACTGCACACGTTCATTCTCTGCTTCACACAAAAGGTTTTGATGGCACTCCATCATCTGCACACAGTGCCAGCAGCAAAAACGGGCAGTGCATACTATAGATTGAATGAATATGGTTTTAATTTTTTTGCCGTTTGTCTGTCTGCAAATGGCCAGTCTTCTATACCATAATTCTGTAGCTAAGAAGAACATTAAAAAATTTAGTTATTCACTTTGTTTTGCTGATAACTTGGCCCCTCTGTCAGGATCCCAACAGTCTGACTTTTGACTCCTTAAACATTTGTCACACACACACACACACACACACACACACACACACACACACACACACACACACACACACACACACACACACACACACACACACACCTTGTTTAATTCCTTGTAGACCGCTTACTAAATCTCTTTGCAAGTCTAGTTCAAGGCATAAAAAAATGAACGTGTGTTTCTGTGTGGTGTAATGCAGAGTAAAGGATAACATCTTATTTTCACTCAATGTTTCGACAAAACCTGCTGAGTGAGGAGCCTTCTCTAATGGATATGTGGACATTCAGATGGCATGTCACAAGCATCTATATGTGTCCGTGCATGCGTGCGTGTGTCCGTGCGTGTTAATCTGCTGGGGCAACTCATCTTATCCTAAATGCCATGACCAATTTCACGCTCTCACTGGAAAGGTCGTGCCACTGCCGTGTGTGTGTGAGAGCATGTTTGTGTGTACATGCCTGTTGTGTTTATCTGAAGTTAACCCGGTTAACCCCAGTGTAGGTGAAAATCTGCTGCTGAGGCAAACTTTAGCAACAGAGATCCTGGAGAAGGCTACTTAACGTCACTAGCCATCAATATCTATGACACACACACACAGATGAAAACACAGAAACGCACACACAGGTTCCATTTCAGAATGTATCTAAAATATATAAATTCCAAACAAAAATTCTTGCATAAACACATGCACACACAAACACACTAACATTCACACAATGTTCAATGATGTCAGGTTCAGTGTCAATTCAGCCTCCAGCTGCACACAGCCTGATGTAACTAGCCCTAATGCTTTAAGGTGTGGATCAAGAAACACACAACCTGGCTTACAGAAAGGTAGTGTGAATTGCTTTTGCATCTTACCAAGATGATATATTTTTACTTCTACTGTATAACACCAATCTCGGACAACATTGAATCCCCAAAAAATACTATTCTGAACCGTCAAATGACAGAAAATAGAGCGTGTGACGTGATGCACAATGCAATTTATGATATAGCTTTCAGACATGACTGTATCCATCAGCTGTGGAGAGACGTACAGAGACAGAGTGACAGAATGAGAGATCAACTCTGACACAGAGTGCACATAAGAAATACTCAAAAGAATGAGTGAGAAAGTGGGAGAGTGTGTGTGCGTTTGTGTGCACGTGTGTTAAAATGTGTGAGAGAGAGTTTAAGTGTGTGTCTTCCAAGGCCCCCGTTGATCATCTTGACACATGTCTGAGCATTTCTGTCACTTTAATGTCACTGTGGAAATTCTGCAGATTAGTACAACATCCGTCATGGTGCTAGGCCGATCCAAGTCAACAGAACGGATGCAATATTAAACACTAATATTCCCCACAGCCTTTTATGCTCCAATATTATAGAGGCAGAAGAAAGGTCCTGAATATTCACTCGGAAAGATGACATGGACAGGTTTGGGAGAAAAGTGCACCAAGGCACACACATGCACACACAGATAATCACACAAAAAGGAATTTGAATAGACACATACATGTATTGCACGCATTCCTTTACACACTGTCTTTCACAGAAGTGTAGCTCTAGTAGATTTATTTACATAAAAAATACACACAACCACACACATAAACATATCCACAATGGTGATTTTCATTGTATCTCTAACACAAAAGAACCACTGTACAAGTGAGAAAAAAAGAAACAGATCGGAAGGACGGAAAGACATGAGCCAGAAAGAAAAACACGAAGAAAGAGAGAGATGAAACATGAGAAACAGAGTCAAAGAGGCATGAACTAAATACTCAGAAAGCAAGGCAATAAAGAGTGAGGAGTAGAGAAAACGGCTAAGTGAAATGAAGCAAAAGACAAACAGAGAGAAAGAGAGCTGATTAGAGATGCATGCTGAGGGAATGTCATTGTTCTAGTCGATTTGAGACATTTAAACTAAGACCCAAGAGAGAAAGACAGAGTAGGAGAGAGAGCGATCGACAAAGAGAAGTGGATGTAGGTGGGACAGGAACATAAAGACAGGAAACAGAAAAGTGGTGTATAAAAATGGAGATCATTTTTTTCTGCATTATTGTGGAGGTTGGCACAAAACCATGTTAAATAATATTGTCTATGTTTGTAAAAGCGTCTTCTATGACAACATTTATTTGAGTCTGGAGTTCATATAAGACAAAAACTATTAAATGCAAGGGTGTGCACAAGAGGGTGTTTGTTATTTGAGAATACGCAAAATAAGCAATTGAACAGCTGCTGGTTGACAGCTGTACTCCACTGATGTCCTTTGTTGCCTCTGCCTGAACACACACACACACACACACACACACACACACACACACACACACACACACACACAAATACACAGGTGTATGAATGATACATAAGTAGTGAATAATGCAGGCTGTCCTGTGCTACATTGACGTGGAGAAGTCCTTTTCACTGCTTTTACTTTTCACTGCTGACCGACTAGAGGCTGTTTTTGGGACAATACCTACTATTACCTGGCAAGTTGTATTAGCTTTGTTGCAAAGGCCTGGTCCTGAGGTTGAGGTTAACATCATACTAGACTGAAATCAAATTGCATGCTAACATCCTGTAGCATAACAGTGGGTGAATGCTAGCTATGGGATCATACTTTTGGTTTTAAAGAGGTAAACCATAATGCACATCAAGGCTCAATTCATGGCTTCTTATCGCTACAATTATATCATTTCGTGAACACAAAAACAAACCACATCTTAATTTTTCAGACAGCTTAGATCTCTCATTAGCCACAAAGTAAGGCAATGTAAAAGAGAGTGAAGACTATTAGACTAGATTGGAGTTTTAGATCAGAGAAGTGACCTACTGTAAATCTAATTGAAAATGCCTGAGACACCACATAATTCAGTTATCATAAATCAAACAACCCATACAGTCCTGTGCCAACAAGGCTGATGTCAGCTGTCAGTTATTTACAACTTTAACATCATACAGTGTATTGCCTGATTTAGCAGTCTGACGGCACTGATAGCTGTTCATTAACCAAAACGTCAGGTTCAAAGCAGAACTGCCTGGCACTGCGGGTATACAGTATGTGTCCAAAAAGCATGGCAGTTAATGCCACGTAAAACTAAAGCTCCCACAATGTAACGTTGTGATTCAAAACTTGTCAGAATGAGACTGATGACATTTAAATGGCCGATCAGCACAAACATAACCATACAGCGATTCTAATGTTAATCAATCTCAGCAAAGAAATAAAACCAAAGAATAAAACTAGTGTGTGGATGTGTATGTGTAGGGATGTATGGATCTAATACTGACATTGATAATTGGGAATAAAAATCCAAAGCAAGCCAATGTAATTCATTGTGTTTAAATATGTATTATTTGTGTGGAGCAACATGACCCTCTTACCACACAACACATGCTACACATATATTACGTATATCTGATCCCATTTGTTACTTACATTGTTCCCCTCTGTGTGGCTCTCAGGCAGACACAGACAGCGATAGGGCGTCACACTGGTATCACAGTGGTCTGCATGGCCATGACACTCACATCTGGCCAGGTGACAGAGAAAAGGAGAGAAAGATAAACAAACTGGCACAACCTCAAAATTGCAATGTACAAATTTGCTAATTAAAATATACAATTTCTGGTTACAATGAAAAAACAAAAACAACAAAAAGGTAAGCATCAAACAACATGACAAAAGCTCTCCCTCCTTAAAAATTCCCTTGTCCATGGAGTGGCAGTAGTGCCATTAAGAAGTTCCCATTCAACATTTATCCTCAGAATTATCAGAGCAACATAACAGACCTGTCTCTCTCACGCGCACACACACATTCCCATATTGTCAACAGTGGATTCTAAAAGTGATTAAACAAAAAGAAATTATCTTTTTATGTTTAACTTTATCCTGATTAGTTATTTTCTATTTTAAAATACTTTTTTTCTACTACCTTCTTGGTTGCCATTCATTTTAATACAGTTTGAAGCTTGGAATCTTGGGTATGTACTGTATACTGTCAAATAGCCCCCTTATAGTCTGAAAGCTAGCCTGGAGCGGCAAGCCATTCACATTATGGAGGAATGTGAAAATAAAAAACTTATAAATCACCAAAAGGGTCTTAGACTTGATTTTAGCATGACAAAAAGTGGAACTCCATAATGTCTCCTGTTTGGCTGTCCACTGCTGGATAGGCAAGCGAACGCACACGCACGCACACGCGCACGCACGCACACACACACACACACACACACACACACACACACACACACACACACACACACACACACACACACACAGCATGATAGTCATTTAATTATTCATTCAAGTATTCAGTTACTTTTTCCCTTTCATTCTTCCCTACGTATCCTTTCACCTCTTGTTCTCGTTATATCACTTTCTGTTACATGCTGAATAGATTAATCACATCTGCAGCATTTAAGCAGTAAATTATAAGTAAATTATTTATCTATTTTTAATCAAATTAAAAGTTGTAAAAAAATGTGATTCATATATCAAAACAATTTAGAAGATTATTAACCTGGTAAAAAGTTGAAAACCCAGAAATGAACATGCTTTTTTTTTATATATTTACAATACCGATGTCTTTAGTATATAAAAAATTTATAAAATGTAGTATTTTCAGAAGGCTGCTCTAACAAACGGTAAGTAGATATGTCTGTCCTGAGAAAAATGAAAGAAAAAATGTATTGTAAATGCATTGAAACAAAAGCACATTAGCAGTGATGTCCACCACAGATTGAAAAACTCTAACTTAGTCAATACAAAAGTAAGGCAGTAAGTAAGAGAAAGTAAAAAAAGTGTCTCTGTGCCAAAAGTATAATAACAATGGCTTTACCTTTACAAAAAACAAAACATTCACAGATTAAATTGTAATGAGGAGGAATGCAGTTTTTCCTTTGACTACTCAGTTCTGATTTTGTGGTATTTATATTTTGATTAAATTATTGCATTCAAATATCTCAATGTTCTTCTTGTGATATATAATACATACACAGACCCTGTTGGTGAATATATTAAATACAATAGCCTTCTAGCTTGGATATGCCACACCAATAATGAAATATTATTTTTATCATTATGAGAACATTGCACATATAAAGACTAATGCCCAAAAATATTGACCCTGCATTTCCAGTCACAGTAAATTAGTAAAAACTACTAGCAGCAGATCAATAAACTGGCTAGGCTGATATTAGATGTATTGGTAACGGCATGTACTGTACTGTTTGTCGGCTAATAACTAACAAAAAGTTAAGTACAAAAATGCAAAAGATATGTTTTAGGTTTGCCGCTCAGCAGTACATATTGTTGTCACAAAAAAAGGTTAAGGAATCATTATGAAAACAGTGTGCTTACGTTATCAGTTTATCTTTAAAACTTGAAGAATGGTCGGGCAATAAAAACTACTTGCTATATTTTATTAGAACGTTTTATGAAAAATAATTTTTTGAATGGCCTTTCTGTGCCGCAATATCATGCAGTAATGTAAAGTAAGAGGGACTTTGTTCTAACACGTAGGACAAATAATGCTCATGAGTGCAGACATGCACAAAGACACATACTCAGGTTACGAGTGTACTCTCACTGCCAACACATCTATTTACATGCTTTATAAAGAATGAAGCGAGAAGAGATAGAGAGATGGAACAAGAATGAAAGAGAGCTGGGAGACGGGGAGGGATGAAGAATGCACAGATGAGATATCAGCAGCTCTAAATCTCTGTTTCTCCTACTTCACAGTAACAAGCTACTAATTAAAACAGCTTAGGGGGGGAGGGGGGAGTTAGAGATGATTGCCTCCTGCATAATCCTATAATTACTACAGTCATAAAAAACAGTCACTCTGTCAGTCTAATGAAGAGATGTGTTCACAATTACTCTCAGAAAGCTCTGCTGATACTCAACAGTCAGTTTCAAACTATTTTCTACATGTTGAACTGTGCTCAGACATTTTTAACAAAACCAAGACTTAAAAGATCTTCAGGTGTTTCTTTCAACCAATTGCGCCACTTTATCTAATACACAATTCTGACAAGAGACAGGAGTAACTGTTAACAAAACTGGAATTATGCTTCATAGGGTGGTTCATCTACATTAGTGAAATTGACATCTGTAAATGTTAAGATCTAAAAGCTCTGTTTAGCCTTTTTGAGGTACAACAATTCAAATTTCTGAAAATTGAATTTCTTCAAAATTCAAGTTCTTCAAGACATACCACAGATATTACATATCCTGATGTCATGATGGCAATTCAAACACCATCAACAAATTTCCCATACTGATGAGATACTTATAGTGGGATCACTGGATAAATATTTGTAACTCTTCACCTGCCACTGATGGTGATCTCACTGATGGAATAGTATCTGTGACGCTGGTTCACCCCGGCTGCTCTGGAGTGGGATTGTCCATTCAGGTGTATCCTGACCTGGGTGGCATGTACCATCTTCTGCAGAGCAGGAGTGTTGTAGAAGTCGTTATAGCCTGGCCTTAGGTTTGGCTCTGGGGTCAGCAGGCTGAATATAATGTTACCTCCTGAGAAGGGAACATCGCTGGAACACAGGAAACAAAAACACACATTAAACAAATTGAGTCTAGGTACAGTAAAAGCCTGGGCCACACAACAAAAAAACAAATCAAAGGCATCTGTAAAAAGAAAATATATGTATTTTATTTATTTTAATGTATGTATTTTTAATTTTTATGTAAAAAAATACTATGAACTAATATACCTATATCAGATTTTTAAAACTCTCAAATATACATATTGGTGATGGCCTCAAAATTCCGGGACAGAACAGCCAAACACGCAATACAAGTGTCATGGCAAAGACATAAAATTACTTTTATGTTGTTTTGACCTTTCAAGGCTTTTTCATTACTTTCTTTCTTCTTTTCCCTGCAGCAGCTTCCCTCTTATTGTCTCTATGAAAGACTTATTCAGGCCACTTCTCATGTGCAAGTGTGTGTGTGTGTGTGTGTGTGTGTGTGTGTGTGTTGGTCTGGCTTTTGGCATACAATAAACAGAGTACACACTCATATTGTTGCAAACATAACTTATGTGTGTTTGCGTGTGTCCACATAAGTGTATTTTGGTGCTGCGTCCTGTGTGTCTGAGTTTAGTGTTTCTGTCTGACTTTCGATTGCTTATGCATTGATAGATAAGGTGATAAAATTTGCTTGAAACACACCTGATGGCAACTGAAATCACACATATACAGCCCGCAATTATTCAGGCCACTTACTCAGGCACTTGTCACCTCCACTAACTAACTTCCTACGAAAACTCTGCTATTCGAAACATCTAAACAACTAAAACACCAAACAAACTGTGGCTACCACTGTATTTTCTTTATTTTCATTTTCTGATGCATCTGGGTGATTCTGAGGACAAACTGTTTGGTCACACGTGGGAAAAGTTTCCCAATACAGTGACCCCAAAAAGTCGATATTCGAGATGAAACTTGCAACTACTTGCAACGCGCAATCTGCAAGGTTCTGAAACCTGCCAGTTTATACCAATGTGACAAGACATCTTCATAGGAACGTCACTTTGTAGTTCCGTTCTAACTTACGACTTTCAGACTAAATAAGTGTGTGTGTGTGTGTGTGTGTGTGTGTCAATGTTTCGCCAATGTCAATTGCTTTTTGTTGCCAATAATGTGCAATGGACTGGTCATTAAATAGCTACATAGACTTGAAAAAATAGCTACTTGGAAGATAAGCTTACTATAGCTAAGGTAGCCATATATATAGCAGCACTACAGTTATAGTGCGTTCCATTTACCTCGGAACTTGGAGACCAAAGTTGGGAATGACGTCACACCCGAGTGGAATGTGCTCCATTTACAAGTCAGATTTTTCATTGTGGGGATAGCTCTATCAGATTACCCATGGTTAGCAATACCAGTTGTAAACAACGCATTATGCCGCTTTTGTGCATACAAACAGCTCACAGATAGAAGATGGACAATACTGTGTATACGACCGATTTTAGTGAGACACAAATAAGACAAAAGTGGTAATAACTGTATGTTACTATGGCTTTCACAACTGTTGATGCAGGGGGCAGCCATGTTGGATTTTGAACTCCGGTTACAGCGAGGTTGTCCGACTTCCGAGTACAAATGACACTGGTACAAAATGCTCTATTAAGCTTAAGGATTTACAGTGCTTTACACATGTATGTTTAACATTTAAACATGATGTATAAATAATATCCATTTATTTTCATTCATTCGGCCCAGTTTAATATGCAATTTAATTGTATACAGTATTGTAGGTGGTCACTACTCGGTCTCTCTTTCAGCTACGGGGTCCATGGCTCAAAAAAAAACCTGCTTCATATAAAGTTTTGATATTTATAAAGTTATTTCATGTAACTTTACATATATTGTATTTGTATATAATATTCCTATATACAAACCAAAATCAGAGAACAAGATCAATTTAGAGCACAATAGTTCTATTGAAGACATTTTGTTGAGCTAGTTTACCTGAAGCAGAAGTACTGTAATTTACAGGTATGAAAACACCTAAAATGATTGAATATTTTGTTGGACACTCCTGTGGCCTCAGAGGACACAATGTCTATTGCGGGATAAAATAAATCTTAAAACTAAACACTTAAACACTAAAAAAAACACTAATGTCGCAGAGCGTGTTATTATGTTGCCAAAGTGAGGTTCAATTACTCTTAATTGACTAATACGTATAACTGTGCTAGGCTGTACGTGATATCATTCGTCAGTCAACTGAAAAACAAGCAATGACTACCTAATCTGTATGCCAAGCTATTCGTACCTGTTCTATCTAGCGCCTACCAGGACCTTGAAACAAGCAGCTATGCCAAGATACAATGTGTGAGATTGTGTCTGTAAACTCGTGGTAATAAAACATTTAAAACTGCATCAACGTTTAACGTTGACGTTTGCCATTTTACATGAGAGGGTTTAATTTTGTCCGAAAGGCGCATTATGAAGTGTAGGCCTCTTCAAGTGTAATATAGTGATTATCCAACAACGGTTACCAACAAAATAAATAATAAAATAAGTAATCAATCTGTATACATATTCTGGAGCAATACGTTCTTGAAATAATAAAATAAAAAAACGACAGGATTTCTAGTCCCTCCCTGTAAACCAGTCATTGACCTATAGTTTATTAGAGACCATGGGATTTACCAAACGTTATACATCCCGCCCGCACATACAGTATAAACACAAAACTGCTAACTCCATAATGTTGTAAGTAATATTATATTATTATATATTAATAGTATATATTGTATTATATTAATAATATTACTTTAATATACAGTCTATGGACGTGAGGCATGAGACGGGATGTCTCCAGGATGCAGCCATACTCAACTCTAATAAAAAGGAATAGCGCTCTCTCTCTGTGGGGTCCAGCTGTTCCACTTAGCGCTCCCTCTAGAGGCCTGGAGAGCTTCCGTTGTGTAATCTGGATGCAGCGTTTTTTTGTTGCATTTGTTTTCGTGGTTTGCGCGCTTTTCTTTTTGCATCGTTATTTATTTGCATCGCATTTATGTATTTGGCTGTATTGTGTGTATATGCAGTGTGTTTGCTGAATGCTGTTGTGTTGTCGAATTAATTAAGTTGTTTTCTTAAATTGCTTGCGTTTTGTCTATTTGCATGTGTTTTCTGAAGTTGTAGGGCGTTTGCCCCTGTCGGCCACCGTAGGTTAGCTTTATAAACCTAGTCACTGTGAGAGTGTCAGAGTATGTGTGTTAAATGTATGTGTGTAATATGTGTCTATGTGGGTATGTGTCTGACTTCCTTTTATTTCTTTTGACTTATGTTTTGTGCATGCACTAACACACACAAATGTGTGCATGCATAAATGTGCGTTTATATGTGTTTGTGAGTGTTCATATACTTTTTATTTAGTCTTGCCAGTAATTCCTGTGTAATCTCCTCCGCCCTAAAGAAGTCGTGACCACCCAACAGAATACGGAGAACATATGGTTGTGCTCTGGGAAGAGTGCCTAAAACAGAATAACAAAGTGCTTGAACAGTATATTTTTAATTTATTTGTATTTAATTGATTCAAGGCAGTTTAAAATGGGATGATCAATCCGTGGCCAGTGATGTCTTTATCTTCACCTGACTGATGACACAGTAAATGACAAAAACCTATTTCAAATTTCACAACAGTGATGATCCTCCTGTCACTACATGTGTGTTTGCCCTCTCTTATTCCCCATAAGCTTAATGACTATAATGCGCTGTTGTCCAGTTGATGTCCAGTTACAAATGTAAAACCTTTCATGAACGTATCTTTTTTGGTTATATGCATACTCATCTTAATTGAGCTTTTAGTTTTCATGTTAGTGGTGCAGCATATCAGAAGATAAGAAAAACATTTTGGGCTTCTTAAATTGATTTCTCAAATTTTTAAAAATATGTACAGTATACACTATTTGTTTCTCTTTTTACAGTTAGGTCAATAATATTGACTATTTTCCACATCTGCTCACCCGTTAACACATGGTACCTACCTGGGCAGCTGCAGACAGTTGACTGAATCTGGTTTCAGTAAAGGCCCATTGTTCTGCATTTGAAACACAGTGCAGTTTCTGGCCATATATTGCCAGTCCAACCAGGGCTGTTCTGTGGTGCTGACACTCTCAAGTTCTGTGAGGTAAAGCATCCGTCTTTGGATCAGAACTGACTCAGGCAAGAGCCCCCCAAATTGTACTATAACGTAGAATATCTGGAGGAGAAAGGGGTACAGGTTAGCATGAATAGAACCACATTGGTAATACAGGTACACCTGTACAATGCACAGCAATCCAAAACAACAGCCATGCAGTGCATCCTACCATGGTGGTGTTTTTGTTGATATTGTATCAGACATTCATATTTATTCACCTCTTTAGTCATTTTTGAGGCCATAGTAATAGCTTTTTTTTTAATATTGTTTTGCATCACATTATATTAAGGCCATTATATTAGGATGTGTCTTGTGCAGTGTTGGTCTTGTTGAAATGGTAACATTTTTCTTTTGCTCATAAGTCATTACTCGTGTTTCTGTATGGTTGACCTAAAATGATAATTTATGGTTTTAGTCGACAGCCATCACACATATTCAACACATATGTATATGTATTCAACACACACACACACACACACACACACAGTTTCCTATAACACATAAACCATTTGTGTCAATGTGTGTAGGTGTGGGTATGTGTGTCAAGTGTTATCTGTCCCACTACAGTGTGGGCTGGGACACTGGGTTACACAGCAGGGAGCGCATTAAGCCATCACCACTGCGCAAACCCTCCCCACACCCCACACACAAACATACAACCCGAACTTCAGAAAGTGTCTTTTATCTTGGGACTTGAGTTGAGCTACCACGTCAGGACAGCTTCCAAAATCCTGCCCACGCTCACATAAACACTTCAGAGAGAAGAGGGACAAGTCCTTTGACTGCTCCAGTGTCAACAACCCAATATCTCTCTCTTCCTCTGCCCCCGTCTGTCTCTCACTGCAGTACTTAGGAAGAGGATGAAGCTACTGTCTACTGCACATTAATGACTATAATATAGATACTGTACATACAGTGTTTGTAATGTAGCATTTCCACTTAACCCTGACAGAATTTTTTTGACTGTTCATACCAAAGTAGCTAACGAATGAGCGAAGCTAATGAATGAGCAGTTAACGTCAAGGTATAAAATGTATGAAAATACCCCCGAGCCTATCATACAGTATATAAAATTATATGAAAATTTCTCTGTTTTATAGAATGGCGACAACTAGGGATTTGCTATACAAGCAGTCTGAAGGGGTCAATGGTGTCAAATGTGGATGCATCTGAGTTCATCTACCTGCATAACACACAGTGTTGGTGTGTGAAAGTGTTGTAAGTGTCCAAAGTTATTCAAACATAGGTCAACAGAATACACATTGTCTATTGCAAGAATCAAACCCAAAGCCTGACAGGTATTGTAACTGTCTGAGGGACAGTACTACTAAGATTACATGTTTAGTCTGTATGATGCGTGGCCGTATTCAATTGGACCAGTGTAATTACAGGTATCTTTACTAGCTCACTCTACCAGCTGATGGCAGTTTCAGGATAACAATATCCACATCCACAGAAGACAAGTGATGGGTGGATTGATTTAAAGGTCCAATATGTAATATATTTACTGCAATAATCCACACGTTAACACGGAAACACGGAATGAAGTTGAAATACTATCTTTTCTGACAACAATGCTAACGTCAGTATTTTCTCCTTTTGAAATTTCCACTGACCAGCTTGACAGACAGGCCAGGTTGCCGAGGAAATGTGCCTACGCATCAAAAAAGGGTAGGACTGTGAGGTTGTTGTGTTTGTAGCAAGTTCCTACCGTAATTCTAAGTCAAAAAAGTGTCTGTCAGTTGGGTACAGAGTTCCGCGTGAGCATGGGCTTTTATGACGTTAGCTACTCTACTGTGCTCTGAAGTAATGTCAGGCTATGTGAGACAAGTGTCTAGCAACACTGTTGTAGATGCTGTTGTCTCAGCATGGCATCCTCTGTGAACTTTGAGTCTGGGGAGGAGGGGCAGTCAATTTAGTCACCACATCTCAACCTAATAGAAAAACTAATGGTAGGTACAGAAAAATCTTAATCTTACTTTTGTTGTCACAGTCTTGAAAATGGACTTTCAAACTGAACTATGTAGTTGTTGTTACTATTGCACATCTATCCGTCTGTCTACCATTATAGAGGAATATGTGTGTATGTGCTTGGTTGCGTGTGTGCATTATTAGATACCTGGTATTGTCCATTTGCCAAATCCACAGTAATAGTGACTCCTTCATCCATTTCCTCTGTAGTCATGATCTTAGAAAGCCATGTGGTGCCCATGTCCTGATCATTGATATAACTGAGTGGATGGGCATTAAGGTTGAGTCTTAAGACTCTGTCATTGGTTGTGTCCTCAACACCATTGGGAATGCAGTATCTGTCAATAGTGAAAGTTTAAGTTTGAGATATTGAGAAATAACAAAAGGCAGGCTCATCAACATAAAAATTCAATTCAATTCAATTTTATTTATAGTATCAATTCATAACAAGAGTTATCTCAAGACACTTTACAGATAGAGTAGGTCAAGACCATACTCCAAATATTGTTTGAAGTATAATGTTACAAAACATACAGCCCACTATTATATACAGTATATCCTGTATTCAAGAAGTTGTGATACTGTACCTCACAACTAAAGGGTGAACTCTGGGGTGACTGGGAGGACAGCGACACTCTGACTGGGCATGGAGCTGGGGCAGGACCCCTGAATACACCTCCACTATTTCCCTGTGGAAAAAAAGAAACAGCAAACTAATATCAAACTATAATACAACAATGAAGCAAAATATAATCCTTTCTATTTTAAACTGGGATGAGGAAACAACCAGTTTTCTGTAGTAAAGTTAAACATTTCATAGCAAATATAAAATTATTTGACTAAAACTACACGGCTGTGTTTTATATAGAAAGAAAAACATTTGGGAGAAAAACAAGGACTCCCAAAATCAGGAGTTTAAACTCTAAATAAACTGTCCAGTGATTATGAGGATGAACAAAAATGACCAAATAAGGCTTTGTCATTATTTATATTTTTTTTCCATATTACAAACAATTACAAACGGTATGTTGAGAAATGAGAACGTGTCCCAGGACCAATAAAAGAAATAAAAAAAACAGAGGAAAGATAGGAAGGAGGGAGGCACAAAAAAACACAACAGTAAAAACGTATTTGACTCTGATTGGCTATCAGTATCCTTTACCCAGCGCAACTGGGCGAGTTAATGAATAATAATGAGCTCAGGCAACATGGCGTCAGACTGATCAGCTTTTCTAATTGGCCTGATTTCTCCGCTTATTTCTTTTCAGTGACTAGAGCTGACAGAGGAGGTAGCAGTTCATTTTCACATTCACAACTAAACACATATGGACCTAAAAAATTTAAAAAATGCAAGTAAAAACGGTTTTGTGTGGCAGGGCACCTTTAAGACACCTGTTGACGGGCCTTTGACTGAACAATTAGTGCAAAGTGGAAAATCAAAGGCATAATTTGAAAACTCAATCTTTCATTTTGTCTTACCCCAATCTTGATGACAGAAACTTGTAAGCTCCAAGTCCTCACTGTGTGCAGTTCATCACTGGTAAGCAAAACACTAATTGCCTTGTATTGAATTCTCAGGAAAATCCTCTGGAAGCAGTATGGATCTCAAGATGCAACGATTAGCCTTTTCCTTCTTTCGTCTAACCATCTTTCCCTTTATCTCTCCATACAGCTCATCTTCCCTTGTTGCTTTAATCTATAAAGTATCTCTGTCTATTTTTCTCCTAATTTGTATCCCTTCGTCTTTATTCAATCTATCTATAGCTACCACTTCCCTTCCTTTTCCTCTGTCAATCACAGTTCCCTTCCTTCACTTGAACCTTTCCTTTTATAATACTCATTTCATTTGGTCTTTCTTTTTGCTCCTTTTTCTCTCCCCATAGCTGTTCATTACCTGTCTCTCTATCCAACTCACCTGTTGGTCAGAGTGGCAGGATACAATCTAAAGTCTTGCATTCGACCAATGAACTGATTAAACCCTGGAGAGATGAAAAGAGAGGAGAAAAGAACATAGAGAAGGTGTTAATGGGTTTGTACTGAAGGCAGTGAGTGAGAGGATTTCAGTGTTTAGTAGATTATCTTATCAGTTTCTTGATAGCAGCTAAGTGAGGCTGCCCACAGCTGCTTATAATGGCCAAGTTCATGATACAAAGCCAAACAGGATCGGCCACAGTCTACATTTGCCTCCACTAGAGAGCAGAAGGGATTATAAGGACCATTTCATTAGCTTGGTTTGAGGCCAGGGCCCAAACAGGTCTGTCTAAGCATAACCAAGTATTTCCACAACCCTGTCCTTTACAGGGTGTACTCATTAGTGTTTCCTTGCACTGTTTTTAACTGTTTGTAGATGGTCCTTAGATAGACATTTTAAAAGACTCTAAAAGTAGATCAGGTGGAGTTAGCTGAAAATAAATATTATTTTCATTACTGAGTAACCTGCCAAATACACTGTTTATTCATTATTTAATCATTTGGTCTATAAATGTCATAAGATTTAAGAAACAATGCCCATAGCAAGTTTTCAGAACCCAAAATAACATTTTCCCAAACCCCAGCAAAGACAAACTGGAATATTTCAAACAAATGTACACAAAGTCCACACTCACATGAGAATATTGGACTGCACACAAGAAACACCATCAAACACATAAATGAGCGCAGGCAAGCCCCCAACTCATCTCCACACACAACCCTAAATATGTGACAATGTTGGACAGACCATAAGAGACCCACACAGACGATAATGCTGAAATCTTTTAGTGTCCAACAAACTTCTGTCTAGTTTGACAACAACTCTTAGAAGACGGATAACTTCTCTGTGCATCGACAGAACCACTGCCATGTCTGTGAAGGTGTGTGTGTTGGAGGCTTTACTGTGTCTGTATTCCAAAAAAACATCCTTACTTTAGAGAAACAAAGCATGCGTGTGTGTGTGTGTGTGTGTGTGTGTGTGTGTGTCTGTGTGTGTGTGTGTGTGTGTGTGTGTGCGCGCGTGCTCATGTTGGAGGGGTGTATGTGTGTGTAAAACAGAGAGAGAGTGAGAGTGTGTTATGGGATGTAAGTGTGTTCGAACAGTGTGTGGTTGTGCAGCCTTAGGCTTTGGCTCCGGATTTCTTTAGCGTGTGGAAATGGGATTATGCCTTCCTCTGAAAAGCACTCTCCCTATTGTTACTGGGATGATGCAAGGTATAAGCCTTAATTCTCTCTTCTCTTTGTAGGTCTCTGTCTTCTCTCTCTCTCTCTGTGTTTCAGTTTCTGCCATCCGTCGCTCTCAGTTTCCTCTTCTATGTTTTTGTGTTGTTAGAACTGATGGTTAATACAGAAAAACTAGGAGTTATGTATATTTTTTGTCTCCACGTTTTTTTACCACTTTACAAATGTGGTTGACATTTAAAGCCCTTCGCTTAACAACTTCTTGCTGTACTTATTAAAAGCACTGTTTCCAGTTAGCAGGGCAAATTCAGACAGTTGTTAATCAATACATCTGATCAGCAATCGCATAATCAATTCACTGATCAGAATACCAGACACAGCCCCCAGGTTCAACCACCCACCCACACACACACACACACACACACACACACACACAATCCCTCTCCCTCGAGCCAATCACTTGCATTGATCACAACTACTGATGTGAACTTCAGCTGATCAGATACTACCTGCTGTGAACTAGGGATCAATGCCTGATAAACAAGAAGAAAAACACTCGTTTATCACACTGAAGATGAACGGATATCATTTTTCTCTCCATTTCTCTCCTATTGACTGAGATGGCTCCCAGGCACCATCAATCAATCACATATGTGTAGTGGAAGGGGGATAAAGGCTGGGAGGAGAATAAAGGTAGAGTAGTCATTTGACACCATATTTAGATATACTGACAAGACAAACTAAGTGGTAATTTTTCTCCACTTGGAGGTAAAAAAAAAAATAAAAGCCAGAGATCCCGCTTAAGATTTCAAGTCTGAAAAACAAATGTCCTCCCATTTATTTGAGTTTTCTGCTGCAATTTTAAACATCTAAAAAAATCTATAACTGATTCTCGATGATTCCTTGGCTGGCAGTAACTGGATTGACCTCCATTTTAATTTACTTTAAGTAATCTGAGCTTTTATCATCATCATCTGGATTTAAAACAATGTAACTTGTCACAAAAATATAGAAAACATCTTTACCGTTGGAGCTGAGTCCCACCCACATGGCACCATCCTCGCTGATATCAGATAGCCTGGCGGTGAGAGGTTGTGTGTCAAATGGTGTCCCATCCTCCTCAAGCCCATCCAGAAATAGACTCACATGCCTGTCATGGACCTGAAACTCAGGCAGAGTGAGACCGGCCTCAATGAGCTGACCAGCTTGAACTCAGGATTTGTATTTAATGTGCATTTTCAGCTTGATGCATTAAACAGTCTAAATTTTTTGTGAGAACAAGTCAAAAAGTATCATCAAACTGTGAATGCTACACTATGTCGACCAATCAAACCACAATAAACAATACATTAGTTTGTTACATTTTCAGAGCAGCATGAACATTTGATTAGGATGAGGAAGGCCCAAGCAGTCCCATCGTGCTTTTTTTCTGAAAAAACTTGAAAACTGTTTACCAGGTTTCGGGAGGAAACAAGTACAAAGATGATCAATTAATATATCAGCATTTATATAAGCATCATTGGATACCACTACCAGTCTCTGAGCACCACAGAAGAGCCTACGTACATGTAAGGGAGCGGCTTGAGGGGCAGATGCAGCAGTAAAGGCCTAGCAGCAGGTTACTCCTGTAACACACAATGTCTCAGAGAGAGTGGCATCTGCTGTGTGTGCGCATATGTGCATCTATCTACAAAAGTGTATGCCCGCACCATTGGTGTGTTTTTGCATATCTATGCATGTGTATGAGTATGACCATGTGTGTGTGTGAATTATACATTCGGCTAATCTTCCAGCTCATTTCCCCAGTAGCAGAAAGAGCCTCAGGCTAAACTGCTTCAGCCACAAATTAGCTTTCTGTTTGACCAAAAATCTCCTCTCCACTCCTTTTCCAGATCTGCAGCATGAATATTAAAAACAGCGCGGCAGACAGCATCGTTAAAGCAGGAGCAGCTCGCTTTCACATCAAACCCAGGCAAAAAGAACGATACTTCCATGAGAGGGGCTCACCTTCCCAAAAAAAGTTGAATGTGCCGTGTCCTACTCTCTCCCTTTACCCCATCTCTAAATCCTGTGTTTGGGAAATGCACTGTTGCACCACTGATAAATGTGACTCTCCCTGTCTTACTAAAGTGGCCCTTTCCTTCATTTCATCTCTCTCCTGCTCTGGCCCTCCTTGCTTTGTCCTTTCTCCTCCTCACGAGGTCATTTGATTCCTTCCTTTTCTGTTTTTAAGTTCTCACACCTCGTTTTCATTTACTCCCGCTCTCTCCCTATTTTTCATAACAATCTTTACTTCTTCTCTCTCAGGCAACGACTTCCCCCTCTCATCTCCCTTCCTGTCTCTTTCCCTCATGTTTATCTTGCCCTGTCGCTCTCACTTGTTGTCAGCTCTTTAGGGAAGTTGAAAAGGTGTGAGGAGGGAAATAAGTCCAAGTCAAAAAACGCCTTTAGGGGATGAAGGCAGGCCCAGACAAGTGTCTGCCTCTCAGAGGATAGTTAAGAAGCCCAGACAGACACTTTCATGATGGCTGATTGAAGACTAGCAAGCGCATAAGAGCAGGAGAGAATACGAGTGAAAAAAGAAAAGAGAAAAAAAGAGAGAGGAGGGAGAAAAAGAAAAGTCAGAGAGCGTATGTAAGAGAGGGAGCTAGAAGAAGGGCCCTCTTTAGGAATCTCTAAGTCGGAGCTGTGTGGCTCTTGGGGAGATGTGAGGCAGTTGTCAGGCCTGATGTAAATGAATCCTGAAGCACTTCATCCTCCTTAGCCGCCACGCGCCCTTTGAAACCCAGCCAACTCCCCTTTGTTAGCTTTCACAAACACTTTTACTTCTGTTTTCCCCTTTTCCCATCCATCTGTATTTCTACCTCCTCCTTTCCTCTACCTCTCTTTGTCTCTTTCAGCCACTGTAACTTCAGAGTTCTTTGAGAACAAAAGGGGAAAAGGCAAGAGGAGTTAGAGAACTCTTTAGTGTTAACAACTAGTCTCATTTGGTCACATCTCAGTACAGGCCAAAAGTTTGAACACACCTTCTCATTCAATGCATTTCCTTTATTTTTATGACTATTTACATTGTGGATTATCACTGAAGGCATCAAAACTATGAATGAACACATATGGAATTATGTACTTAACAAAAAGTGTGAAATAACTGAAAATATATCATTCTAGTTTCTTCAAAGTAGCCACCGTTTGCTCTGATTACTGCTTTGCACACTCTTGGCATTTTCTTGATGAGCTTCAAGAGGTAGTCACCTGAAATGGTTTCCCAACAGTCTTGAAGGAGTTCCTAGAGATGCTTAGCACTTGTTGGCCCTCTTGCCTCGATCTCGATTGGGTTCAGGTCCGGTGACTGTGGAGGCGCAGCACTCCATCACTCTCTTTCTTGGTCAAATAGCTTGGGGTCATTGTCCCATTGGTAAATAAATGATGGTCCAACTAAACGCAAACCGGATAGGATGCCATGTCGCTGCAGGATGCTGTGGTAGCCATGCTGGTTCTGTATGTCTTCAATTTGGAAAAATGCCCAACAGTGTCACCAGCAAAGCACCCCCACACCATCACACCTCTTCCTTCACGCTTCACGATGGGAACCAGGCATGTAGAATCCATCCAGTCACCTTTTCTGCGTCACACAAAGACACGGCAGTTGGAACCAAAGATCTCAAACTTGGAGTCATCAGACCAAAGCCCAGATTTCCACTGGTCTAATGTCCATTCCTTGTGTTTCTTGGCCCAAACAGATCTCTTCTGCTTGTTGCCTCTCCTTAGCAGTGGTTTCCTAGCTGCTATTTGACCATAAAGGCCTGATTAGCGCAGTCTCCTCTTAACAGTTGTTCTAGAGATATGTCTGCTGCTAGAACTCTGTGTGGTATTCATCTGGTCTCTAATCTGAGCTGCTGTTAACTTGCGATTTCTGAAGCTGGTGACTCAGATGAACTTGTCCTCAGCAGCAGGGGGGAATCTTGGTCTTTCTTTCCTGGGGCGGTCCTCATGTGAGCCAGTTTTGTTGTAGCGCTTGATGATTTTTGCAACTGGACTTGGGGACACATTCAAAGTTTTCTCAATTTTCCGGACTGACTGACCGTCATTTCTTAAAGTAATGATGGCCACTCGTTTCTCTTTACTTAGCTGATTGGTTCTTGCTATAATATTAATTATAACAGTTGTCCAATAGGGCTGGATAGCCTGGATATTGAATCTAACATTCCTGCAAAGCCACAACTAATTTTGAAACGAACAACAGGCACCTATCATATTTTTACATTAACTTTTAAAATGATTTAATATATTAGCCACTGTTATTTTGTGACTTTTAATGACATTCTGTGACAAAACAAATGGTTACATAATTGCCAATGTACTGTATCATCACCTGCTAACACTGTTTGACCTGACTATTAAATTAAATGTACCATAACATATTTTATATCTCTTCTTCTCAAGAAAGTTTTATTATTATCCAATCCTTATTAAACAATTTCTTTCAAAAGGTTTCTGTGCTCTTAGGGAGTTTCAAGTACCGTTTCCTTGTGCACAACCCACCCCATTGGCAATGTTACCACCTAAGCCTCTCTAAAAGCTCAGGGAAACCCTGAGTGGAAAGCTTTTAGTGATTTGTAGACTGGCATTTTGACTAAAGCTCTTCTCGATTTTCACACTCCTGCCAAGCCATGGCTCAGTACACAGGGTGGACAGCACTGTTTCTTCTAGGCTCACTTTGTAGCTATGGGCCACTAAAGTAAGTGATGGTTGATATAAAAATAATATGGATAAAATAGCCCAACTTTGCTGTTCTGGTCATACAAAGATATTTAATCAAAAATATAACAGTATAATATAAAACATGGAACAAACATGGAACAAAAACAGATGTTTGTATCTTGCAGATTAAAAATGTATTGCTCTGTAAAAGTAAAAAAAGAAAACAGTCAGTTTAAATTTTGTACAGTATACGTCACAGGCTAGAGCAAATTACATTGAACCATGTATCCAGCTAATTTAAATAGATCACTTACAGTATTGTCTGAACAGTTAACTTCACTTAATATTGTATGTTGTGTTTTCTTTTGCAGGGTGCAAATGTTCCACCAAAACAAGTTCATTCCCAAAGACCATTTTGCAGAGTCACTATCGCTGCGTCCAGAGATTAGTGCCGCCCAAGATGTTTGGGATTGGTTTAAAAAAATGTAAAAAAACATATATTTTTCCTTCTATCAGAGAATGTATGTGTGGTGTAGCAGACCTTACTCTAAAGGTTGTGGAGATAGGTCTGGCAATGCAAGATTAGTAAAAGGTAGGACAGTTTGTACATAGCTTCAGCTAACCCCAATGTTATGTAATAAGGTTCCTTTGGCTTGCAGCAACACCCTTGATGACCAGGGTCATTTTCCGTGAACTTGATACAATTGCCTTCACTTTACCATATCAAGGACATGATAGATTTGCCGACATCATTTCAGTTAAAGTATATCCAAACATTTTGCATCTAACTTCTGTATTTGAATATAATATTGTTTATCAATGAATTTATTTATGAGCAATCAAAAAAATTCAGGTCTGTTTCATTTTAATTTTAAATGCTCAGCAATAATCAAAATGTAGTGGTGGTTCAGATAGACAGCTGTCATACTGCAGTTGCAAACCAGACAAAAACATTTTAATTCATAATTCAAGGTCCAGTATAACAACAACAACACAGAAATTCATCTAATTCTCATTATTCTAAACAGCAAGGTGTTATCCAAACACATGTTGCTGAGTCAGACAGTGTTAGACTTTAAAATCATATTTTATTCATGTGAAGCCAATTCTAGATACATATTTTACTGGTGTCCAATTAGTAATTTAAGTGCTAAAGCAGTGCAAGGCTCAATGCAGGAGCTTAATGTTCCATGGTATATGGGTTTGTGTGTGTGTGTGTGTGTGTGTGTGCGTAAATACCAGTTTACAAATGATCGCCCATATTTTTGTCATCCACCCAGTTCACCTTCTTCTGATCAGCTCTTCTGCTCTACTTTAACAATTGTATTTTTATTGAGACAATAGAACAGATTTAAACCATTTACATCTTGAGCATTTGATACAGGATTTATACAGTATCCTAAATTAGATTATATCATTCAAACTTGTGCCTGAACAGCTACACTTTTTTATAAAATTTAATGCTTTAGGTGTAGATTCTAAGATTCTAAGACCTCTGAGACAAACTAGTGATTTTGGGCTACAACAATCAAAATTACTTTACCTAACAACTTATTTTCCTCTAACACGCTCTGCTCTAAAATCCTTGATTCTCAGTTCCTGTACTCCTACGTCCTCTCTTTAAATCTTCCATCTCTTCTTTTTATCCCCACATCTCCACCCTCCTCTCTTAAACTCTACTCAAACATCTTTTCCTCAGAACTTTCCCTCTCTTGTTGCTTCTCTCATACTTGTCTCCTCTTCCTTACCTATCTCTTCCTCTCCTTTTAACCTCCTCTAATCCCTGACTCCACCGCTTCTGCCCCCACACATCCCGCCTCGCCAAACTCCCTCCACGTAGCCGCTCTTCTCCGAATGTGTTGCCCTGTGACTGACATGCCAATCACTGATAACACACCTCATTCCACAGCCAGTAAAGTTGTCATTGGGGGAGGGTCAGAAAAAGACTAAGAAAGAAAGAAAGAAAGAAAGACTTGATGGAGAGAGGTTGGAGTGAAGTTTGGTGAATGAGAAAAAAACACTGGTGTTTTGGTAAGAAATTAGAATACATGGAAGGAGAGTGACATAAAAAGAGAGATATTTTGGATAGTATACAAGGAGGGCAAGACAGGGTTCTTGACATCATTGAGGAAGACTCTAAGGAGGGAGAAATGAAAAAAGAATGAAATAAGAAAGAAACAATAGGAACGATGCAATGCATTTATTAAAGAAATGAAAAAAGAAGGCGTCCTTGTGACCAAAGGGTTAAGACACATACCATATAACCTACCACAACGTCCCCAGTTTGATCCCAGTTCCCTCTATCTGACTCCATTTCCTGTCAATCCCAACTATTAACTGTCAGAAAACACTAACTAAAAAGACAAGACAAGACAACATTGGATAAAGACTGAAAATGAAATTACACACTGGATAAAGAAAGAGAGAGAAGGGAAAGGAAGAGAAATGTATGAGGATAAATTGAGTAAAATCCATGGTCAAAGAATGTTTACTCCTCACAAAGGTATCTTTTTTTAAAATAACAAGTCAGTGTAACTTAAATAAGACTGACTTGTTGACACTGAAGTAATATCTGGGTCCTGTCGGAATTCTAGACGAGACAATGGGGTTATATGGAACTAAATAATTATAATAATAGCATCATGTAAAAGAAATGGGGGATGGGGAGATAAGAAGTAAAGTTGGAACAGGGAGAGGAAGAGAAGCTGGGCCAAGTCAACAAAGGTGAAGGGAAGAAGGATAAACCACCTTAACCTTCAGAAGATTTTGGGCAACAGCTTGCTGGATATTCCTAGATATTCCTGTCCTCCAAATACAAACCAAAGTGAGTGAAATCAAAAAGTGTTATGTGACTTTATGCATCCCCAGCTCTCCACTTTTGCATCTCCAGGCATATTGTCACCTTTCCCTGTCTCCTTCTCCAACTCTCTCATTCTTCTGTTATCTCTCTCCTTGTTATTCACCCTCCAACCCTTTCCCTCCCTTTTTACTCCTCCCTCCTGCCTGTATACTTGTCCTTACCCACTAAGAACTGTTAGCAGCTCTGATGTACAGCCAATATTCTTTCTATCATATTAGCATGGCTGCAGTGTGTAAAGAAAGAGATAGGAAGAGGAGGAAAGGAAATAAAGAGAAAGAAAGAGAGAGGATGGAGTGGAGAGACATTTGTTCTACTCATCTCAGCGCTAAAAGATACAATTACCTCTCACAGCATATTATCCATGTTTTATACCAGCCCAGGGCCCCATGCCTTTGCCTTGTCGCGCTCACCCCATGTAAGGCCCATATTTTAACACTAGCCTTGACAGTTTATTTAAGAAAAGAAAATTGTCCCCAGGGAGATGGAGAGGGTGAGAGAGGGAGTGTGTGTGTAAGGAGAATGTGAGGGAAAGAGGGAAGGACAAAGAAGGTGGAGAGAATGAGAGAGACAAAACCATCTTCAGGAAAAAAAGCAGGGACAAAATATTGAGAGAAAGGAGAGAAGGGAATTTATTAGATGACACACCAATCTTTTAATAAAGACCATAAGTCTCTAAGACTTTTTCTTTTTGAGCAGAAAGTAAAGACGGGTCCCATTTAACAAAACAGAGACATCCACGACTGCATACAAGGAAGGAGGAGCACATACAGTATCACACTGCAAGAGGAGAGAAATAACACTAAGTAACAAGGCTTGGATGCAGACCAGTCAGGAACATTAGTGTCATATCCTCATCTTATTATTATTATAATATTCTTTTTTTAATAAAGTTTCTATTGGTCTTAATAGGGTTACTATTCTAACCTATGCCAAGGAACTTCTACTTTAGAGTGGATATTTCTAAAAAAAAAAGGGCAATTAACATAACATATGCTCTTTGGTAGATCCTTTTATCCAAAGCACCTTGCAGCACCCTTGACGCATACATTTTTAGCACTCATATCTCACAGCTCCACTGGGAATGAAACCCCTAACCTGGCCGTGTTAGTGCCTTGCTCTCACTGGACTCGACTGCACGCAGGCATGAAACACTGATTTTAAATAAAGAAATTAATTAATTTAAAACAGAAAACCTCAAACCCTACCGTACATATACACACTTTTCTCTCCCTCTCACTCACTATGTAATTGATGTCAGTCTTGTGCCCTTTCGCCTCCTGTGCCAGCAGGCAGAGGGCTACCATAGGGGTGTCCACTTCACCCCTACATAACAACCTTGCCTCACCTTCACACACACACACACACACACACACACACACACACACACACACACACACACACACACACACACACACACACACACACACACACACACACACACACACACACACACACACACACACACACACACACACACACACACACACACACACACACTTCTCTTTACTGTAAACGCACACGCATGCACACAAGCACACATACAGAAAACCTGCACAAAAAGGGCCTCCATGCATGAGCACATAATGCATTTGCATTCACATGCATAAACACAAATTAAATTTTAGTCTGTCTCACAATCTGCCTCGGTCACTGCAAGTGGGACAGAGAGAACCGTATACTATAGCGACATAAGTAGTAAGTATATGAGACGGTGTGTATAAAGTCTGCAGGTGTGCAATCTTGGAAACCATCGGCTAATGGTCTGATGGCAATTTAACCTCAGGGGGCAACAGCCAATATTTCTGGGGTTCCGGTGTAGCCAGCAACAAATAATGGATATCCGGGACAAAAAGATATCTCCATATGAATGCAGATAAATGAATACAAATTAAAATATTAACTAAAAAAGAGCTACATTGTTGTCAGACAATAGCCAATGCATGCCCCCTCTATTGCTCTCCACACATACTATTTACCTGCATACAACCAAAGCCCGCTCAAACCCGATTGGTCAATACTACAAACAAAAACCATAATGCTTCCGATACCAAAATTGTCTTGTTGCCTACAGATTCTGCATTTATATGCAGATATCTGTTTATAGAGTTTAGCAATTGTGCAAACACTGAACACATGAAAACACTTTCTATTAAATTCTGCTTCTGCTACTCCATATGTCATCAGTCATTTGCCTGTCTTGATGTCTTCATATTAATTTCTTCTCTTCATATTGCATTTCAATGTAACTTTATTATCTTACAGATACCTTATACTGTAGTTGCTTACATTCATTGAACAATCTTCCATAGCAGCAGTACCCTCACCACTACCTGGAAGGTTCAAATATTGAAAGAAGAGGATATATTGAGGTAAAGCATGTAGTGTATGTTTTAACACTACTGGAGATTAAACTTGCTCCAGCACCAAATCAGGAGCCGCCATTCAGCCATGTATAAGTCAAGATAGAAGAGGTAGGGGAACTAAAAAGTACTTCTATTTCAACCACTCAAACAATACCTATGCATGACATGGGACACTCATAGTACACATTTGGCCACTCATAGAAGACTATTGGTCACAGGTAAATGTATGGTCTTCAACACAAGGCCTTGGTCTCCTGCTTTTATTTCTACAAAACTCATTTTAAGTAATATTTGGCAAGTAATTGCCTATATGGGTTTATAGTGACTACAGGTTTAACTAGAGGGACTGGTATTCCCAAGCAGCATCGAACCCATGCTAAACGTAGGTCAGCATTAAGGTAGATGAGCTGGGTCAGATAAATACATGTTGACAAATTCACACCAACAGCAAACACAGAAGAAGAGGTGAGAAGAAGTGAGGAAGGCAGAGGGTGGAGAAGAGAATGGTAATGACAGAGTAAGCAGAGCCGGAGAGAAAGACCAAGGACAGAAGAGGAAGGAAGAAGGAGAAAGAAAGACAAAACCAGTCTTGGAAGGATGTGTCCAACATGCATCTATGCAAGAAAAAAGAAAAAGATGGAAAGACTGTGGTGGTTAGATCAATGGGGGCAAGTTAGTTGCCAACTGCCAAGGACAGACCAGTCCTTATATAAAGACACCAACAGGCCAGAGTCTTCAAGTGTAATTGTGCATGAAAACATTCATTAAGCTTATTATGGCATTCAGTAGAAGTTTCAGCAGCCAAACTGTCTGAGAGCAGAGTAGTGAAGCAGATGAGCTGTCAGGGTCTAGAAAACAAATTATAGATTAGATAGGAACAACTCCCTCTATTAAATATATAGATGGATGTGTGTGTAGCTTTGAATCTTGACTCACTATGACACTCAGACACTGATCCACATACCCTCTTTTTTGGTCTTTTCTGAACAATTCTATTTCTCCTCTCGCTCCTGTCTTAAGCAACGGGTAAGAGCCCTCTGAAAGAAGCAACCAACCAGTGTGGTGCTGTGTGTACGTGGAGGCAGTACGTACATCAATAGTGTTCAAGTGTTTAATGGTAAGAGGAAAAAAAAAAAAAGAGTGTGTGTATGTGTTCGTAAGCACAAGTGTTAAAAATTCATGCTGCTGTGTTGGGTCGTGATGGGACCGGTGTGACTGGTTGTTCCTGCCGCTGCCTCATCCGATAATGCTGATTTGCTCAGGAACTAACAGACGGACGCCTCTGGGGGTCCTCCAGGCACACAGTCAATCACTGGTACTCCAAAAGATAGTACTCCAAAGCTATTGAAATCACAAACGCCCTTCCTTTCTCTCTTTTTGCCACTTCTCTCTTCATCTTTCCGTTTCTCTTTACAATGAAACCTTTTTCTAGATTTCCCCAAACCCCCTGATTTTAGAGTGCTGATCGGGCCATTTTTCAGTCTGAGCCAGGCCCGCGTCCAACAGGCATTAAGATATTTATGTCCAAGCTCAAACAGAGCCCAACACAGTTTAAATCTCTTTTCTTTTTTGTTTTACTCATACTAATGACACATACATACATTTGTTTGTATGGAAAGCCCGCTTTTATTTAGCAACTACAGCATTTGGAAATGTCAACAGATGAGTGCATACTGGGCAACAAGCACACATTAATAAGCCGTTTTAAATTTAAAATGTTCAATGTGTTAACCTTTCCTGATTGCTTTGTTTCCAAGTACGACCATTGTCAGAAAACCAGTGGAGACTTGTTACCTCCAGGGCTGACGTTATAAAATTAATAACATTAAATTCCTGTTTCTAGTGAGCAAATGAATGTCTGGGGTTAATATCAGACACCTCCCACACTATGTACAAAACTTAAACTTATTCCAACAACTCTGAACTCCGGTGAACATGACTATAACATGAGCTTCTAGTTTCATGGTAATGATTGCCGATAACAGCTGGTCATTTTGCATTTTTAACCTAGCCTCCCATTTACCCTGGCCCGCAATGCTACACTGGGTGTGGCAAGGGTTGCACGATTATGGCCAAAATAATAATCACGATTATTTTGATCAATATTGAGATCATAATTAAGTATCACGATTATTTGTTGATTTTAACCAAAACAAATTTTATTGTCACATAGGCCATTTATAACTGCTTTCACACCTATATTGTGCTACATTCCTCTTATGTTGAAGTTGTATGTTGTACATACATACATACAGCTGCAACACATATAAATGAAAATGATCTGAAATAAATAGCGTAGGATATATATTAAAAAAAATTATCTCTGAGAAAGCTCCTTCACTTGTTTTCAACAATAACTGATTAAAAGAGCTAGGGAGAGGGGGAGTGTGATGGACGTATGCTACTTACAGAGTGATGGCTGACTCATTATGAACAGGTCCAGCACGGGTCGAATGGCGAGTCAGCGGAATTACATACAGTACGTGCTGTGTACGAAATGTCTGTATCATCACTGTATTTTTATGAACTATGATATTCTGGCCATGGGTCACATCTTTCCCCCAGGTCCAGCAGGCTCTGTCTCCTGCGCTATTATTCTACAAACTGAAGTTAGTTTTATTCAATAACTTCTGTGTTTTTTGCCGTGGCCGCTGCATAGCAGAGTTACCAAGGGAAACACTGGTACAAATGCAGGTTTGCCTCTCATGCTTAACAATATACAGCTGTGTTAATAACAATTAAAACTGTGGACAAATGTCAGAAGAGTGGACTGATGCTGTCGCGCTGTGTCTCTCCATGTTGCCGGGCGGGGCTGCACGGAGAGTACGAGGAGATATCCAAACACAGGCACGGCTTTACAGAAGAAATGGGTCATGTAATGCAAACTTAAACCATATCGATATAAACAACATTCGTTTGTGTAGAGGCAAGGACATTATTTGCACCGGTGCGACCTAGGAAAAATGTTAGTCGCACCCTGGAGCCCTGTGAGCTAACAGACACTAACTAGCACTGGTCACTGCTGTTGTCTGAACAACAACACAGATGGGACAAAATGTTGCGTTCACTAGTAAACTGGTAAAACCGACTGCTATCTGTTGTGGAATTTCCCTCACGTTACTCTGTCCTCTGTGACTGTCTACATCTAGAAACTAAGCTGCGCGGTGCAGGGAACAACTCTGACTGGCTCATGATCAGGCAGTGGTTTACGCAGTGGTAGATTAGCTTTGCAAAAAACCAGGAGCATTCTATGAACGGAATCAAGCAAATTTGATCGTGGGAAGCCAACATTGTGATTAAAATTTGATTAATTGTGCAGCCCTAGGTGTGGCGTTCCTGATGTGGGTGTGTTGTAAAAAAGTCCACCTACCCTCTAATCTTAATGTGATGAGGCTCTGGCTAGGACACACAGACTATGTGCAGCTCATTATTTTCCCTACGCAATCACTGTTAAACTAGAATCCAAGAAGCCAATGTCCGATGTTGTCCTCACGCAATCACAGTACTGTGACGCACTTGAGATGAAAAAAAAAAAACACCCACAGAAAGAACAAGTCATGTTTATTACACACACTGATCAGCAGCCACTGTAACATTAGTTGTACACATAACTCCTTCATCCACAGCAGTAGTAAAAGTAATTTTCTATGTACAATGAGAGCTACCAAATAAGTAATACATTCTGGAGAAATGTACAGGACATTGTCCCACAGTGATCTGACTTTGCATCACTTAACAACACTGAGCCACCTCTCTCACTTTCCCCATCTCCTCTCCTCTCTCAGTCCCTCCCTCCCCCAGGCTACATTTTTCTCCACTATTCTCAACATCGTTACCATAATCAGATAAGACAACTACCTAGGAGCACCAGCATCCCTACAGCACCTTGCTCCTGGCACCATGTGTGTACATGTGTGCGTGTGTGTCAGTGTGTTTGAATTGCTCCTGGCACTTGGAAATCCTGTATTCCTTTTGACTGTCTTTTTTGGTGTTTTGATCTTTTCAAACCGACAGATGACTGGGGTGTGTGTGTGTGTGTGTGTGTGTGTGTGTGTGTGTGTGTGTGTGTGTGTGTGTGTGTGAAACATTTTTAAATTACCCAGCTCCTTCATAAGGTAATATCTGTATTGTGGCTAACAATTCTGCTACAAATTACTGCTGAACTGTGAGTTTGTATCTGTGTGTATGAGTGAGTGAGTGAGTAGATAAGTGTGTGTGTGCATGCACAAGAAAGGGAGTACGCAAAATGGTGTTTGAGTGTCAAGGATGATTACGTTATTTTTCTGAATGGTCTAAACAGATCACATCAGCATGACATCAAACAAAAGGCTGACTGACTCACAAAAAAGCACACAGACAAAATGCCCACATCCAAGCCATACCAACTAGTCCTGTCAAACGATTAAAATATTTAATAGCGATTTATTGCATTAATGTCACAGTTAACTCGCAATTAAATCGCACATTTTTATCTATTCTAAATGTCCCTTGATTTCTTTTTGTCCCATTATTTTTTCTCATTTTAATGCTCTTATCAACATGGAAAAGTGGATCAGCTTGCTTTGTGCAAATGTTTGTTTATTGAAAACAACATTGGCATATAGCCTACTGTAGTGTTCACACGTAACATTCTCACTTGGAGCAAATAATCTCACACAATGTAACACTGTCCATCAATAAAAGGGTGAAAATAAATACTTTGTCGAGGGGGCGGAGAATTGGCATCAGCTGTGTGCTTGGCCATCAAGTGGTATTTCAGACTGGACGTGCTGCGATGATAGCTCAGCTCTCAACGACAAAACAGACAGATCACTTTGGTCTTGTCAATGGAACCATTTGGCAAATTTTAAAAAGTAAACTTTCCATTCAGAATCTTATTGGCATCCATTTCGTTGTCTCGCGCTCGCCATCCACTCAAAACGTAACGTAACTACTCTTTGGCCAGCTCGCAAGCCCAAACAAGTGTGTGCGGCGTACGTTTTGTTTCCGGTCTAGCTAGATCCGGTGTGGTGCTGTAGTTTTTTTCAATGTAACTACTTGCTGCAACAGCATGTGAAAAAAACTACAAAGTTTGCTAGGCTAAAAAGAACGTCAATCTCGCGATAAAAAAATTGACGCCGTTAAAATGGTTGCGTTAACGCCGTTAATAACGTGTTTAACTGACAGCACTAATACCAACACAACATACTTTTAGCAAAATACCTGCAAGTTTTACCCTTTTATATGCCTTCATGAATATGTACAACATACAAATACTGCACATAAACATATAGACATATAAAAACCTGATCCCTACAGGGCATACTGTACACACACGCTTGCTTGCAAGTGAGACATAAGCAACACTATATTTAGCCAACAACACACTGGACTGCCAAATTACTGTACCAGGCATCAACACCAGTCCTCCAGCCAGCCAGTAAACTAAACTGTCAAGTTAGATTAAATAAGATAGATATGGCTGGGCACAATAATTTAAAGTACTAGTCAACATATATACCTTCCTCATTCCTGACTTACCCCTCTAGCCTTGAATCACACAAGGGGGAGAGCGATGGGGGAATGACACGGAGCAAAGGGCCATAGGTCGGATTCAAACCTGGGCCGCTGCAAAGGCCTCAGCCTACATGGGGCGCACGCTCCTACTGGGTGAGCTAGAGGCTGCCCCGTATTTTTCTTCTTTGTATTTACTACTGCTTCAAACATGCAACAAGGTTCTCCATAATAACATTAACATATGCAAAGTTTATCTGTAAAATAATCTAATGTGTAAAAAAGCATTCAATTATCATACTCACCTAAATAGATTAATCTAAAGAGTTCAAGCGGTTTTAAAGTTTTCCCTACAGGTCATAGACGTTTTTGAAATGTTGTATTAAAAGTGTGAAGCATTGCCTGTCTGTGTATGTGTGTCTGATGTAATGTGTGTGCCCTCGGCCCCAGCAGCTGTGCCAAAGCAGATGTTTGCCGGTATAATTAGCACAAGCTCATAGAGGGAAAGAGAAAAAGATGGACAGAGAATGAAAGAGAAGTACAGAGAAAGAAATTGAGACAGTATGTCTATGATCAATGTCTGTGAAAAAGATAACATTCTGCTTCCACAACCCTCATGACAACAGTTAAATGCAAACCTGATGGTGCTTCTAAGATAGATAGATTTAATGTCATGCACACAAACTCACCTATGGATGCACATTCATACATTCACCACATTTATGCTCATAAGAATGTGCCTCTCATTCTGACCGACTTGGGAACATTTAACAGGGCAGCTGTCTTTCAAGCCACTATCACAATCCCTAAAACCCTTGAGATTTGTTACCTGCAAAACAATGTGTGTCCATCTCTCCAGTGTAAGCCTCCCCTCTGTTCTGAAGCTGACGGTCAGAGGATTCTGACTGCTGGCCTGACCATACCGCAGGGTGACCGCTTGCTCGGACACTGTCACAGAAAAAATCAACCTCTCCCCTGAGCTCTTCTCCAGCAGCATCCTGAGGGAAAGCAAAAAAACACAATGATTTCAGCAGCATTTGAATATCTGGCAGTGATAAGTTGTTATAACTTAACTCAGAAGAAAGTAAGAAGTATGAGTGGACTCTTAAAGCCATGGAGTCAGACTACACACAGTCTCTCATTCTGACATTTACACATTGAATATCAATATTTTACATGACTGCTAGGTTTGAGCCGCTACACTGGGTGCAGACACAGACACCCTTCTTGTGTCATATTAACCACCATCACTGACATTTTATGGGAAATCATGACTTTTATGAACCCGGAGCCACATACCATATAAATCACAGATAGATGTATGCCTGTGAAAGAGACCATATGTATGTATGTCTGCACATGCATGTGAGTTACTGGACTGAAAATGCTTGTTGCGTCAAAAGTGCTGTAACTTTTGATATCCAGTATATCCAGATTGAACTAAGCAATATTGTTATTAGGGCTGCACAATTAATTTCAATTAAATTAAACAAATTAAAATTGCAAAATGGAGTAGTGCAATATTTCTTAAAGGCAAAATATGTGTCAAGCAATTCTGAATTAAGTATTGTAGTGCTGCAGAGATGTCCCAGCCTACAAATCGTATCCTACAGACTAAAGAGAAAATCTTTGTTTGGTGCAGACGATAAATTTTTTTTTCCTTCTATGAGAATTAGAATGATGATACAAAAATTGATCATCCGCAATATCGTGAATCATATTGCAATATCAGTCAAAATAATCACAATTAGATAATTTCTTCATATTGGGCAGCAGAAATTGTTTAAGCTGTATTTTGTTTATGATGTATTACTTATTTGGTCTATAAAATGTCAGAAAATAGGGAAAAAGCACAGAGTCACAGAGGGCACAGAGTGAAAAGTGCTTGCTGTGTCTAATCAACATATATTTAGTTTTCAATCGTAGAAAACCAGCAAATACACATATTTGTAAAGATCCAGAAGCAGTAAACCTTTGGAATTTTTTCTAAAAAGTCCTATATTTAATTGAGCGATTATTAATCAATAAATTGTTGTTAATTTCTGTTGGCTTATCTGTTTCAATTATAAATTATGCAATCCATTGCTAGGGCAAGGTAAGGTGATGGGTGAGGAAAAGACCAGCAAGTTGTCAAAACCTCAAGCTTTTTCTTTTTCAAATAAAGCACAACAAATAAGGCTTTCCATCTTCTGTGAAAATTATGACACGTACATTCAGGTCTACCCCATGTTGTCCATGTAGGAAAAGTCCAGTGCATGCAACCAAACTAAAAATAAAATATCTATTAAATATGAGAATTGTCAAGCAATATAAACAGAACTCAGTGTCTGGAAGTAAAGCCATGGTTTAGTAACAGGTGGCTGGCTCTGTTCATTGTTCAGATGCGGGGAGGGATGTGAAATCACAGACAGAGGGAGAGACAAAGAGAGAGGGGTTAGGAGAGATGGACAGAGGTGAGGATAGAGACCTCCTTTCATCTGGCTTCTTTGATGGCAGCCATGATCGTCTCTACCACAAAAGACTGATGGCCAATGACAGCAACAGAAAGAGAGGGAGAGCGGGAGAGTGAGAGGGGAGAGATATTACTTCCATTCAGATGCATTCAGCCATACAGGTGTCATGTTCGGAAAACCAAGACAACAAGACTTGTCTGTCATATGAATCCCCAGACTTCACTAACAAAATCACAGCATGACATTTAAAGAAGTGATATGATCTCTGTCTGATTCTCCTTCTCAGAGTTAAATTTAACTGACAGCAACATTTAAACTGGACATCAGGTGAGTTACTAGAACACACATGCAACCTGTCTAGTGTTGCCATAGGTCTTTGTTCAAATCTGTCCCCACTGCACAGTTATCAGCCAGGTTTATTTTTGCAGCAAATTGTGCAATATGTGAATGTTGACAGACTTTATCTCATGAACGCTCAACAAACCCATAAGCTTACTTATGTTTGTTTAAGCAAAGAGGAAATTATTTTCCCCCTTTCTTGCTACTACTGTCCATATAGAGCCAACCATGTCTGATCATTTAAAAAGACTAGTAAAAACTTTTACAATGCATTTTACTACAAACGTTATTTGAAAAAGGTAGTTATTTAAAACCGATACATTAATTATACCAATTTTACACATCAAAGTCTATTACAGGTTTCAGGAGGAGTTCTGCTTATGTGTTTGCATTGGATGAAGCCTTTTGTTGATAAGATTTTATTGATACCAATGCCATTATTGATGCGGCTCGTTGGTCTGATTCTTTATCAATTCCCTTCATGATTCCTGATTAAATATTTGTGTGGAAAAAACAAGGCATACACAGGTTTTCAGCATCAGTGAAACTGTTTTATGATCTCTGAGTCTGAAATACATAAACTAGCCAAACATAGATACAGTGTAGATTAAATGAGAGAATATTTGTGGAACATTTGTTAAATTTAGGTTTTCTTAGTCAAATTTAAAATTCTGATAAGCCTGCCCGTGTGACGCTCATGTTATAATAATTTTATTATTAATAATACATTTCTTGTAATAGGATATTTGCCCTCGGTAACGGACGTGCTGCTCGGTTGGTCGGACGGTAGAGTGTCAAATCCATGGCATTCTTGGAATTGAAGCCCATGTTGCGTGGAACGATTTTACAGCATTTGGCAACATTACTTAAAATGATCATTTTACAGACATTAGCAACAGCGCTGGTTTACATATTCTTTATAATATGAAGCCACTTTTGGACTATTTCTTTCTCTCCGCCATGACTCCTTCTTATTGCAAGTTTCCAGCAGTTAAACATCATTGTTTTGCAATGTGCAACAGTCAGAAAAACATGATTGCATTGATAAAAGGAATTGATAACAGTGTTTCCCACAGGTTGAGAATTTACTTGTGGTAGTAGGTGGCCCAGGATGTGACATTGCATCGCATAACGGCTGGGTTCAGACATAAAGTAGCCAAACATAGTTTTATGAACTATTTTCTTTATACTTTAGAAAGAATTCTAATTATAATAATATTGTTTTACATATTAAACAAATTAGACTTAAAGATGATACTGATACAGATGAAAATATTGCGACACTATGCTGCTTCTGGCACAATTTCAGGGTGGTTATTAGGGCTGCACGATATGAGGAAAATATGCAATATAAGTTGTTGAATATTGCGATAATGATATTACTTGCGATAAATAAACATATTAAAATGTACTCAGTTCTGCCTTTCTGCTGCTTTCAGTATTCTGCTAAAATACAACAAATTGCTCGTTGAATTCAGTGCCCATATTATGAAGAATATCACTTTTTCTGGGATATGTTGTGTCTCTGGTGTTTCCACATGCATAGAAACTTGGGGAAAAAAACACCCATGCTGTTTTGAGTGAGATACAGGTTTCTGAATGTCCTCTGCCTTCGTCACTAGCCAAGATGAGGTGGAAAACAGAGACCTAAACACACAGGGTGAAAACAGGGTGTTTTTTGAAAATGAAACCATGTAAACAAATTTTGGTACAACATCAAAATACAATTATGAACCTGAAAATGAGCAGAATATGGGCATTTTAAAACAAATGAAAGTGCAGCTGAGCTCCGATAAGCGGTTAGCTGGATAGCGGTTAGCTCCGTTATAAAGATATGGAGCGGAGGAGACTGCAGCGGACCGGGGTAACAACCAGACTCTGATAAATGATGTTCGGGGAGCTTTCACAGCAGCGTGGCAGCGGTGTTTCTATGGTTTTATTAGTACAGTTCATCCCACGGCAAGACCACCAGCTGCATGCTACTACGAACAATAGCCTCTGAGCCTGAAGTGCAGCGTTGACACTGTCATGCACGCGGCACAAGACTTTATGAGGGTGAGCGGCTGGAGGCAGCTGGTCTGTGTACACAGTAAAAAAAAAAATAAAATACACAGCTGATTGGCAAAATAAATGTAATTTCGGATTTTATCTAGCTGGGCGGGTCTCAATATACCTGGGCGGGGTGCCCAAGTAGAACCTATGTATGGGAAACACTCTGAAGCATACAATTCTTATAGATCAGACAATTTGGAAGAGGTTCTCAACTGGAATTGGTTCAGTCAAATTGCATTGTGGGAAATATAGGCCCCCAAGATTTGTTTTCTTAATACATTCAAGGGTTTTGACAAGGAAAAAGAATGCCTGGAATAAAAAAGATGCTGAACACATTTCTATCATTTTATTTCTAAAGTTACAGGAGTGCCATGGTAAAATCGTCAGAGTAGTCGTTTACTAGGTACAGTACGTTTCACTAACAAATACGTACATTTAGCATACTTTTAGTTCCAGAACAAAGAATCCCATGTTGTTCAATCTACTTTGAGTGTTGCTGTATGCTGGAGAAGGAGATAGGGCTGCCAAGTAAAGCCAACTGATCTTTTTTGTTTGTTTGTGTTTGTGTGTGTGTGTGTGTGTGTGTGTGTGTGTGTGTGTGTGTGTGTGTGTGTGTGTGTGTGTGTGTGTGTGTGTGTGTGTGTGTGTGTGTGTGTGTTCTGCAAGCTGATCTGTGTAACTCTGCACCATACCTACCCTGCCTGCAACATACCTCATTTCTTATCCCCTTTCTCTCACACTCCACGTCTGAGAAGGACACGACAGCCAGTTGTTAGCCAACATTTCCTGATAGTGATACTGACGTGACCAGACCTGACCTAATTGCTTCTTGTTATTAGATCAACATCACAGGGCTTTCATTCACTTTCGATGTTTGAAAATCATATCAGATAGCATATCCGAACAGACATTTGACTATATTACACAGAAGTGTGTGTTTCCAGCAGGGCGCTGTATTTCATCAGTAGCACAGGCTAGTGATGGACTAGTCTGATATGGTACATTAGTGATTGTGACTCTTACTTATTACACACAAATGTTATTATTCTCCATTTTCTTTGCTTCTGTTTTTTTATAGAACTTCTTTTTTTTTTACAGAACTTAGGTTCCCAGGATTTGAATATACACAGTATATCCTCATACTGTATACTGATAAAAATTAACTTTGGTGGCTGGATTGGCTCAGTAAGTAGAGCAGGCACACAGAGGTTTATGGCTCAAATCCGACCTGTGACGATTTCCTGCATGTCTTCCCCTTCTCTCTCCCCTTTCTCACCTAGCTGTCCTATCAAATAAAGCCGGAAAAGCTAAAATATCATCTTAAAAAAAAACTAACTTTATCACTTCATTGTTATTTCTCGTCACGCTTCCATTTCCCATTAAATAGAACTTCATTTGAAGAACTCTAACTTGCAAATTGCGAGACAACATGTTTCTATCTAGGCAATGGGATCTGTCAGTTTATTTACTCCTTTCTTTACCAATAAAGTATTAACAACGCTTGCTAGATGTATCTATACCATTTATCCCTGCTTATTCAAATTTGCTGTTCGGGATACGTTGACACCATTTACTTTAATCAGAATCAAACATTTCAACTAATCAGTTACTGCATGAACTTTCATAGATGCACAGGAAACACCAACTGGCTGTCATGTACAGTACAGCTGTTATCAGGCCTTTTCTTCACACACAACAAAATATGTAATTTAGTTTATATTGAATCTATATATGTACTGTATATATCTACATGAAATTACATTGGTAGTCAATTCAATTAAAAGAATTCAGCATTAAAATAAAGCCCCACACAGTATCTCCAACTATGCAATTGACGGATTATTTTACATTGATAATAGAAAAAATTAAACTTACATCTCTCCAGGAGAGCTTGGTTTTATCCACAATGCCAGGGTGAGGGAACCCAACGTTCCTAGTTTCTGTGAGGAGGAGAGACCAGACATCCATCCTGGAATGGCAGAAACAGCACACTACTGGCTCCACCAGCAATCCTCTCTGAACTGGTAGAGGTTCCGGTCTCTGTCTGAGTCTTAGGGCGAGTGTCATTCCTGTCCTCAGTTACACAGGTACTCCTGGTAGAATAAAGTTTAAATATGTTAAAATTACCTTTTTATTTTTTTATTAAGCATGAAATGAAACATCAAAGGTCTTCAAAAATCCTTTAAAAAAACCTTAATAACATTACTATAAATGTGATCTACGTACCTGTGTGCAGGCAGAAGCAGAGGGCGTACGGAGGTGTGGAGGATCTATAGGGACACTCCTGGATACAGAAGGCCTGATAACATGTCATCAGCTCAGTCTGGGAGGACGGTGACTGGCAGTAGCTGCTCCGCTCTGGAACCCCACAGGTGGAACGAACAGGAGAGGTTGACACAGGTTTGAAGGCAGCAATGTTCTCCATTCGTGGGAAATTTCCCTAAGAACGAAGATGGTTTTACAAAAATTATTATTCTATTCAATCTGGGTCTCTCTTGGCACTTATACTTGTTGTGGCTGCAGCAACCTGAGACATCTAGATACAATATTGACCTACAATGCCATTTTAGCAGTTCGGAAAATTCAAAGTGCTATACAATGAAACCTATGGGTTATAGAATAAGGTTATGATATAGCATAACAGAATTAGCAGGCAAACCACCTATCATCACACATACTGTACAGTACATTTACAATGTATTAGGACAGGTGTTTTGAATAAAAATAATATAAATGATGCTCTCTGAATTATTATTGCCATTTAGCTGCTTCAGTTTCAGGACCCTGGTTTTGTGCTTGCTGGCTCACTGTCATACTGTCATAACTTACTGGGAAACTTCACCAGAACAGAGCCATCTTTTATGTTATTAGTAGCCTTCACTCCCATAGGCCGTTAATAAGTCTATGGTCACTCCCCGATGTAAGTCGACTGCAGATTTGAATTGCGACAAGTAACCTACAAGATGCTAACAAGAGACTTCTGTAATATCAATACAGAATAAAAATGGACCTACATAACTTAACTTACTCACTGCTGGCTACAAGTTATCAATCAAACACAACAAAGGTTGTCAGTTGAATGGCATTTTGAGCTAACGTTAGGAATCAAACAACCATAGATAGCAAAAACGTTTTTGCAATGACCGCTAGCTTAGCTACAAGCAAGCAATTAAAAACAACAAAAGGTGTCACTGGAATGGCGTTTTGAACTAACATTAGCAACAATCATAGATAGTTAAAATGTTTTTGAAATGATTTCCATCTGCTGTTATTGTTTGTGATGAGAAAAGTTTATTATTTCATGGATTTCACAAATTTCAGTATAACACGTTATGCCGTAAACCGTTTAAATCTGAGCACGCGCGACTCAAATCTGCACTCGACTTGCATCGGGGAGTGACAGTAGATATGTCCCCAGCCACACGTTTTTATCCAAATTAAGTGATATTGAATGAAAAATACCTTATGGAAACAGTAAATTTCGATCGAATCCTGAATATCGACTCAAAGGAAAAACATACAGATGTTATCTTGATCAATATACGGCTTATGCGATAAACGCTGATGGAAATGTTATTTGCCAACTAAATGATGAATTGCAATTTAGTTTTAGGTCATTTCATGGTTGCAACCCACCACAAAATGAAGAAGTTTTAGTTCATTTCCGCCCAGTATTTCCGCTCTGTTTGCACACATGGCAGGTGTCAACAAAGACAGATGTAAGTGGAAGAACGAGGAGACAAGAGACTTTTTGAATTTAATTTATCAAGAACTCGCAAACGAAATGGCCAACAAAGGTTACGACAAGCCGTAGGACGTCATCTGATTAAATGGAAGGCAGCATACATGTCGAGTTGTCTTGCAACGGTGCCGGAGGGAAAATAAAAGGCAAGTTGCATCTGCATCATCATAGCAATGTGTCGATAGCGTTGTTGTTTCTTATTATAGCTTGATATGTTGCTATCAGCTGGCACATAAGCACTATTACAAATTGTGCAATATTGATCATTTGTTGGTAGACGGTGCAATCCATTTTGTCTAGAAAACTTTGTTCGCAAATGTTTGCTTGAATGTTGTGCGATTCAGTGCGAAAATGAATGGAAACACCTTCAAATGTCTCAAATCAATTCGATATACCAATTTGATTGCAAAACATCATATGACGTCATTACGCACAGGTTTTTATTCTCTTTAAAGCCGTTGGATGGAAACACACTTTCACCAGGTTTAGTCGTATGAGTTTTTTAACCGAACTTCACAAGTTGATGGAAACTTAGCTACTAACACCTGTGCTTTTCCTACTATGAGAGGTCAAAATGTCTGCCGTGAAAAAGGCTTCTCTGATAGTCTTAAAACAATTCATATTCATTTGTACATCGTCTGTTAATTATTCTTCCAGTTTTGGGATTACAAATTACAATTGGCTCTTGAAAGCCACTCTTACCTGTGATGAAGCAGATTTTGGACACAGGCTGAAGAGGAGGAGGGTTAACCAGAGGAAGATATGATGCCACCTCATCCCTTTCATCATGTTTTCCACTGTTCCAGTGATCTTTTTCAGGTGAAATAACCAAGAAAAAACAGGCATTGTCTTCCTTTTTGTTATCCTTTTCTCCATTTGCTTGATTTCCCCTTCTGTTTCTGCAGCTGCCAGAATCCCAGTAACATTAGTCTTGCTCTCATCCTTTCCATTCAAGCATTTCCTCCCACTTTTAAGGTCTTTTATAACTTTCTTGTTACATTTGTTCCTTACGTTACACTGCTCCTCTTTCCTTACTCTCTCCATCCTCTCTCTGCTGACCCCTCTGCTCCAAGTTTGTCTCTTCCTTTTTGCCTTCTCTCCCTTCGTTTCTCCCTCGTCTTCTCTCTGTTCCATCCATCTCTGGCCTTTGACCCCACAAGATTCTGGAATTGGGTTCTCCAAGGGTCCTGCATGGTGTGAGGTTCTAGAATATTAGACCTGGGCTCTGCAACATTCTCGGGGGCAGAGGGATGTTCACGAACCCGGATTTCTTTCGGAAGCCTTCCAGCAATGCCTGAATAAGTGATGACTGTCATGGTTTCATAGTTCCAGGGTTACAGGGACATTTGTTACAGGCCAGTGCCCCTAGAGTGAGGCTACGAAGCTTACCTCTCTGTTACACTGTCTCTGTCACTCGCACGCACACACACACACACACACACACACACACACACACACACACACACACACACAAACCACAACCAAAGCCTTCACATGATAGGTAGGATTTCAGAATCTAGAGGGAAAAGAGAGCAGGAGAGAAGGAAAGAGAGACTTGGTCAGACCAAAATCCAACATGAGACATATCTGAGGAGAGTGAAATGCCATGCATGCTATTCCCTAGCCAAAGCCTACACTATCATGTACAGCTTGATGGAGGCACAGCTCAACTGATACTGCTACATTGCTTTCCCCTTTTCTTCATTTTCCATTGAATTAAACATGCCCTTTTTCCTCTGGCATCTAGCCTCCAAGTTTTTATCCAACTGAACGGGTTTTCACATAAGTTTGTTGGAAATTGAGGCTTAGGCCAAAGCTCTCTTCATTACAATACTTATCAGCTTCAATTTCACATTCTGACATACAAAAAGAGGCTAGCAGTGCAGTCACCTCTAGGGCTGAATTACTTGGACCCTGTCTTGCTTAACCTACAATGTGCGTTGGAAAATAGGAAAGCTCACAATGTATCTAATAACATGTGCTATATGCCCTGCAAATTCATAAATCTATGCAGATATTGTGACATGCTAAAGTATCTGGTGGCTCCTTGTGTTTACCTGTCGGTGTTGACTCCCAGCACAAAGCTCTATCCCAAGTGCAGCGTCAACAAACATTCAATAACACTTGTTGCTCTGGCACGAGTCGGACAAAACAAGCTAACTACCTGTATTTCTCCACACCTGTCTGTCAGTGATAGCAGAAGCCGCTTCAGTAAAAAAAATAGTCCTCTCCAAGCATGACTTGAGTTATCTTGTCCCTCGTTCAAGTCCACAATTCGTCAGAAAAAAAACTGAATGCCAATACAGCTGAACTTGTCAAAGCTCCTCTTTTTTCTCTCTGTCGTACCTCTCTCAATCAGAACATGCGCCACGCGGTGTTAAGGAGATTACCGCGAGTCACCATCTGGCCAGCAGCGCTCCAGGCGGCAGGATATTGGGCGCAAAGTAACGACGAGACAACGTTACAGCGTTTAGAGCCAAGTAACGGAAACATGAGAGCCCTGGGGTCGGCGTGAGAACAAACAGTGCGACATATCCGTTTTGCATCTGTTACAGAATACTAAAGAATATCAGTGACAGCAAGGTATTAAAATGCGATTTTAAAAGCCTAATTACCCCCTGCCTGGTAGTAATGCTTTACCCCCCACCTACGTGGGATGCGTCTATGTTTCAGACAAGTGGCTCTCAGAGAAAAGAGGAACGCTACTGCCGTCGCTAGGCAACGATAATCCACTCCAGCCCTTGGCTCCTGCCAAAGAGAGTGTAGGAAGAAAATCATTTAATGGACTAGCTGTCAAATTTATGTTTTTACTTGTACTAAATCACCATTTAAGGGTGCAATGCATTATGGCACTGATGAGAAAATACAAACAGAAAGGAGGTCCTTCACATTATAGGAATGCCAGAATGAGAGGCAAAGGGTTGGCAAGGTGTCTTTTCCTGTCAGCAATTTAATGGCAGTCACCACCAGGGATGTACTGCAATGTGTGTTATTAATGGGGCCTTGGTAATAACTAACCACAAATGACTAATTACAGTACGTGCCTTTGATGAAGCCCCCCTGTATATAAAAGTGACCAAACTATGTATGGTAGAGCTGCTGTGAATGCCATATGATACATGGTTAATAATTTAGAAAATAATATTTTTTTAAGTAGGTTCCCTGTGTGTGTGAAAGTATGAGTGTACTGTAAAATGAGTTGTAAAATCTTATAATAAAGATTGAAATCATCAAATTCAATAACAGAAAAAATATATAGGGTAGATAAACAGTTCTATCTTTTTATTCTAATAAAAAGTAACTTAACTATAAAGTTGATGGGAATTGTTTCTTCTCTTTTATCGTTTGCAATTCAAATGCTACTTGCACTATTAGCTGTATATGAAAGTGAGGGTATATAGTCTAATAATGATTGTGTGAACATAACAACAAGAGAAAACTGTCACCATCAGATATTATGCATCTTATTATATATTTGACCTTCTAACCAATGTTAGACAAATCTAAAATTTGATTAAATGCATGCATTAATTCTCCAGTTTCATAAAGCTGAACATCCACAAGCAAAATATAGCTTCAACAATCCCATCAACACACACAGCAGAAGCATTAGCTCAAGTATGTAGTAGTTTAGACTTCCAGTGTGTGCTTAAGCGCTCTGCATTTAAATTGTGTAAACATTAGAACCAAAAAACACCCTCTCTTATATTTTTACAAGTTTTTACGTTATCATACTAATCGGGTTTGAACAGCTGCAATTTGCTTTGGTTGAACAAAGGCATTCTAACTAGGTTTTAATTAAGTGTTCCTAATGACCTTAAGGAGATTAGAGGTTCGCCTTCTAATCAATACCAGGCAGAGAGAAGCAAAGGGAGGGGAGAGGAGGAGAGGGGAGGTGGCTAGGGGCTAGGATAGAGGTAGGGAGGAATAGGGGTAGGAAAGGAAAGGAAAAAAAATGAAGACAGTGAAAGACAGAAAGAAAGACGAGGAAGTAGAAAGTGGAGGAAGAAAGCAATGAACTTGATCTGATTTTTTTTCCAAAAAGGTCATAACCTTGTCTACATATTCATTTGAAAATGTTATGATGCCAGATTTCTTCACTGGCCAACAAATTGATAACATGTTTTCATTGCTTAAATTAATCAAGAAAAACTGCCTAGTGACAGAAAGGGGCAATCTGTGCATCTCTACATAAGCAAACATTCACATACATACCATGATCATTTACCCAGAAAAGAGTTTTTCCTTGTATTACCTTCTTCTTTCTCTCTAAGAGGGTGAAAATGACATCAGGCTGGGATCATCAAGAGCTTTGTTAGCTAAGAAGAGTTTCTCTTATACCCTCTTCATAAGATATTTGCATAGATTTGCACACAGTGTGTCCACATGACAGAGAATCTAGTCATACATTGATTGTACTAATTTATTCAGCCAGACACATTCAATTCCAGAGATTGAAGTGCTATCACACAAACGGGATTAAAACCGGATGACGATCGTACAATTAATATTGTCTCATTTTCTAAATTACTAATGTATGACTTATATTTGGCTAAATTGTGTTTGCTGGTCTAATAACATTAAGGGTAATATGGTAAATGTATCGTCTCTCTGAGTCTCCAGAGCAGCATGAATATGTATGGAGACATCCTTGGCCTCGCTGCTGATTAGGAAAAGTGGAATAAATTGATGGTTGGACTGTGTGTTTTTTAGCAAAATACAATATTAGGTTGTACATATGGAGATGTTACACACACACACACACACACACACACACACACACTTTAGGCATCATGCATTCAAGAGCCATTTTATCTCTTGAATAATAGGTGTATATTGGTGAGTGTAAGCTTATCTCTTGGCTGCGATTGATTTCAGATTTTTCTTTCAGTGTGCGCATGTCTGTGTGCACGTATGTTAGCATGTATACATATAGGTTTAAGGAGAATTGTGGAGTTTTTGTTTAACTAATAAATCTAGTTAGTGGGTTAGTGGTCAAAACCTCTGCAGCGTATGAATAAAAACAACATCAACATTCTACACATTTGTTTTTTTAATGACTTTGGTGCACAAAACAATACCACCTCAGACAAGGTAGATTTTATGGATTCACATTGTGGTTACATTCCCAGCAGATTCCTTCACATCAAGTCCCCACACCATGATGCATCATATGTTTCCAGTTTCTTCCCCCCAGCCATTTTTTTCACAAGACATTATAAGAGGAGATGCAACTGGAATGAACATTTTTACTGTCTTTGTACTCCGGCTTTTAAATTTAATTTAGTGTGCATCGAATATGCACATCTATCTATAGATTGCAGGAACGTCTGTCAGTCTGTGTGTGTGTGTGTGTGTGTGTGTGTGTGTGTGTGTGTGTGTGTGTGTGTGTGTGTGTGCGTGCGTGCGTGTGCGAGTGTGTGCGAGCATTATGTGCAATATCTCTTTTCAAACTTGGAAAATGTCTTTCTATGGGCATGAGTAAGTGCAGTGCCAAGTTTGAGTTTGTTGTTTGGATTAGAAAAATGCAAAATATATCATTAAATATACATCAATAAAAGAAGCACACGTTGACTTTTGCCGCTCTAGCTGAAACCACTCCCCCTCTCACACTGATCACTGACTGAGCAGACCAGAGACAGCTAAAATGTGAAATACACCTCAGAGCTACAAAAATGTGCAAAGTAGCACTAGGCACTGCACTTACTCATGTCCGTAGAAAGCACTGCGCTACTTTGCAAACTTACAAACAATAACTGCCGAATTGACGTTTCAGAATCCCACACATGCAGAGCACAACCAGCTACAGACAACAGCCAGACAGAGCGTGTTGCCACTTAGGCCTACAGTATAGGCTAGGCCTGTAACAATTTACTAAACCCAGGATTCGGTTTGTATCACAATTTTTGACCCAAAATTCAATCCAAACCTTGATTTATTGAGAGAGTTATACTCAGTAAATGTATACTTTTTTCCTGCCACATGGCATCGTTTTGTCATTGATTAGCCTACATCCCACTTTACAACACAGTAATACAACAGAGACCTTATTTATTGATATTGAATAATTTCAATGTCGATTGATCCAGAAACCAAAGATTTTTTTGTACCTTAAAATAATGTTTTGAAAATCGTAACTGTGTTTCATTAACTTGTTGGAATGAGACATAAGAATAATGGTAATGGTAACAGAAATGGACAATTCTGCTTCCAACCTTTAGGGGGACCGAAGAGGAAAAGGGCTTTGGTGCTTACAGTAAAGGTGCTGGTTGCTGGTAGTTAATCATTAGCTACTTGTTAATTCTTGGTGGGTAACCTAAGATTACGACATTGTTCAACACGCTCAGTTCTTTTTAGTATAATTGTTTTGACCACACTTCACAACTCCGGGCTAACCTACAAATTCATCAGTAACGTTAACTGTATAGATAGACTAATCTAATGGTAATTTAGCCAGCTAGCTAGCTAGCACACCCGTTGTCTGTCTGCCTCAGTCTCCTGGGCGCTGCAAGGCTTCAGTCGGGATGAGACGTGACAACAATCCCCGTGGACACATCAACAGCCAGCAGCCAGCAAACATCCACTCAATCATAGACAGTTAAATAAATAGACCAACAGACACTGTTGTTCTGGGCTTAGACCAGTGAAGGATATTAAAAGCACTTTTCCGGTGTTGGCTGAACGTTACTGCACAGCCTCCAACTGAACTTGACGACGTAGATGTGACGTGGGCAACCTGCCTGAAAGCTGTAAGTCCTCTGGTAGCTGTGCCAAGAGAACTCTCAATCATTCCCAATCAGCAGAGACGGAAAGCGTAGGTATATGTTAGGAGATAACATAGACACAGGCTAATAATTGCTAACAAACATGCTAGTTAACATTAGTAATTTAACCTAAACAGCTAATGTAAGTTGAAACTGTCTGCAAGCTTCTCCTGACAATACGGGATTTGTCGACTATGCGACAGCAAGTTGCGTGGTTATGACACAATCGCCTATTTTTACAAAAACGTCTGCTACAGAGCCATAACGTGAGGTACAAGGTAATGGAGCCTTTTATACATTGTTGAGTTTCTTTAAAAATAAAGAAGAGTCTTTAAATGTTTCAGATGTAAAGTTATTCACTGTCAAAGTGGCGCCAAAATGAATGGCAGTAAATGGCATGCTAACGGCTGGTGATGGCTTCGTAGCATTAAAATGGCGCCATAGGAGCTATGCTGAGAGAGAAGAGGCTTACCCCCTTGTTTACAATAGCGCTCATTGACTCATTTCCTGCTTCCAACGTTAGCTACATGATTGGATATACCAAACTAACTTTTCTTCACTTTCCTGGAGCATGGGCGGATAGCTGAAAGGAACATCGCAACTGTTGTGGAATAAGGTTGGCAAAAAAAAAGGCACTACGCTTTTACTTGTCTACAAAAAGCCAGTCGCCAACACTAATTATCAAACAAAAGCCAGACTATATAGTATTAGGTTGCTGGGAGCTGTAGCCTACATTCTGTAGCCCACTTCTAAACATAGGCAGAACAGAAAGTAATCTCTGAGATTATTACTTCACAACTCTATGCAATGCGAGAAAATCACAGAGCTAAATCAGGCAGACACAGCACTTTTCATCAGACTCACCCTGTGTTGGGTTAATTAAGTCTACTACTAAACAACAACATTACCGTTGTCAAAATGCCACCGCAAATCAAATCCCCTATTTCACCGTTAACTGTCAAGCCACTAAATCTGTATAGAAATTAACACCTCTGCCCAAATGTTAAATGCGTTAACGATCATATGACATGAGAGAACACTGTCTCTCTCTCTCTCTCTCTCTCTTTTCCTCTCTCTCTCTCTCTACACACACACACACACACACACACACACACACACACACTCACACACACACACACACAGGTTTTTGATAAATGTAGATATGTGCTAATTACCTCTTATAATGGGCCATTTGGTTAGCGCACTGCCACAAGTCTATGAGGCTTATGTCTGATTACTCTACATTTTCATTGTGATATTTTGTGATTACATTTTGAATCTGCAACGTTCTCTGTCAGGTAAATCAGTAAGTTAGGGTATACAGGGTGTACAGGGGAGTTAGATATGAAGTGATTTGGGGTCTTTCTATATGTAATTTGGGGGTACAATATGGTTTTGATGAATTCTACAAGCAGCAATACAACAGGCCAAGCAATGGGCCTGTTCCAAACAGGCACATTTTCAACAGGCACTGCACTAGTACATCAAATCTCTTTCATTTTCCTCTTCCACTCACGTCACCCTGGTGTATATGCTCTATTTTGGTCACTTCTGTTCTCCTCTTATACACCTTTCCCACACATACCACTCTCCATAGGCAAAACTCATTCTTTCCTTCATTCACTCTATTCCCTTCTCCCCTCTCCATGCCCTCAATCACTCTTACCGTCCTCTATCACTGCTCTTCTCTTAATGTCCTCTTCTTTCTTGTCCTTGTTTTATGCTGCATTTTCTATAAATAGATATATATTTTAATCCACATTCATCATTTATCCACCTTGGCTCTAAATGAAATGCACCAGAAACTAGATATAAAAAACAATTTGGCTTTTCCAAGGCTTCTCAGATTTTATACCCCTAAGTCACAGGGTGTGTGTTTGTGTGTGTGTGTGTGTGTGTGTGTGTGTGTGTGCGTGTGTGTGCAAGCTTTTTGCCCCCTATTGGGGTTGAGGCCAGTGACACCCTCAGGGCTGTGCTGTCCAATCCCCTCCATGCTGTGTTTCTATAGGATTGAATTAACCTCCTGCCTCTCTTGACAATACACATACACATAATCATCCAGTCTTTCACACACACATTTTGTATATGCCAATCACCTTTCCCCTGTCAAGGCTATATTATTAGCTTGGGGCACTTCTGCAACTATTATCACTTAGATTCCCCCAATGGGAATCAACCTACTAAATTCACGGAATGCTTATTTATTTTCTTAAAAAGAGTCAGTATACATTGCCCATCATTGGCTGCATAGGCACAACATTTACTGTTGGTGTTGTATGGAATTATATGTTAAAAATGTAGCTGGCAGTACAACTTAATGTTGAATTGATTTCTAACCATGAGAGGGCAAAATGTAAAGAAAAAGAGACCGCAAAACACATAGGCTCTGTATTGCCGTTAACACTTTGCCATCAGCAATTCTGCATTCACTTATAAGTTGAATCTTGGGTTTTTACTACTTTGAGCTGGAAAAATGTATTAAAATATCCCATAAAGTCGTATTTTCCTCAAATGTCAGTTTCTGTGTGGCTTCTCAAACAATCATCACTAAACAAATACCACTTTAATAAGAATATATGATTTGAAAACATATGTTTTTATGACATTTAAAACAACTTACCAATACATTAAAGTAACATGGTTAAAATTGGGAATGACACATTTCCTGTGTTCTCCCCAAACCTCTGACACCGAAACAATTTGGACATTTAATGCCCTTTTCTCTACATGGCAACTGAACAATAGTATGGTTAAGGTGTGGATGGGTTGAGGCAACTAAAAGAATTGGTTAAAAAGTAACTTAAAATGCTCATATTATGATTTTTGGCTTTTCCCCTTTCTTTTATTGTGTTATATAACTTTTTGTGCACGTGGTAGATTTAAAAAGTGAAAAAGCCAAAAGTCTACCCAAAAGGGACTTGCATCTTCCAGAGAAAACATTGTCCTGCTCCAAACAGTTCCATTGTAGTCCAGTCTTTACTTTTGTGACAAACATGCGTCACTTTGTAACACACGTTATAATGCTCGCCTAGCTGCTAGCACGCACGCCCTCATACTCTGCAACCAACTAGCTAGCAGTGTTTACCTAGCTACTGCACATGTGCAACTCCCAACAAAGATGGAACAGAAGTATGATGTCTCACCTTGTAGCTAAAACAGAGAGCTCAACACACAGGGTGAAAAGATGAGCTGTAGCAATGTGCAGTACAACAAAAATATGGTGTTTTTTGTAAATGAAACCACATAAACATATTCTGGTAAACCTCTAAATACAAATATGAACTTAAAAATGAGCATGATATGAGCACGTTAATTCCAGGTAAAAAAGCTGTTTTTCACTGACCTCTCAGGTTGAATGTTTGGTGGTCAGAATGTGCTTGGTTATTTGTTAATTTATTTATTTTTACCATGAGGTAATCCACTGTGTGATTGTGTAATCTTGCCAGTGTATAATGTGAATGTGTTACAATACTAATGTGTTCCAATGTTATACCAGTAATTATCTATTTTGTCACACCTGTTTAAAGAGAGCAGACCTCTGCTGCTAGACATCGTTAACTTTAACAGACTACCCTCACAACAATGACATAAAACTGGTTTCAATTGGCAAAGTATCCCTTTAAATAATAATGTTTTCTGTATTCAATATTTCAAAATAACTAAAAACTAATATTTATAAAATGCATACTTTTTTCGAACTTCATTTCATAACCTTATCTTGTATCTTGACAAACTGTAAACAGTGACGATTTAGTGAAACCGTTTGTGCTTTAAATACTGACACGTGTGTTATTACTGTACATATCAGCCCTGGTAAGCTCTGATTTGGAAAAGGTGGCTGCTGCATATCAAACCTTCCAGCTATATATTGGCCACTAGTGGGTGATTTTAAGTGCCACTAATTCACTGGCCAGTGACACATCAGATTATTTATTAAAGTACACTAACTTAATGAATGGCACATAGAATGGAGAGTTAAAACATTTACTGTCCTAAGAGAGAGATAGAGAGCAATATACACAGAAAGAGGATGTGAAGGGGAGAGAGAGAGGGAAAGAGAGAGGAGAGAGTGAGAATAAATGGCCCATCGTATAGAGTTAAGACATTAAAAGTGCAAATAGACAGCTGACCCTCTTATAGCTTGCACATGCCACTCAGACACGTGCAGCTACCTTAGTCACTTTACACTCTGCAAGATAGAGGGATGGGGGACAGAATGGGGAAAGGAAGAGGAAAGGATGGAGAATTTGATGACACAAGTGGATAGGATGTTGGAGAAATGGAAAAAAGAGGAAAAAAGACCACAGGGTGATTCATTACGAAGGTCATGAGACAATTAGCTTATGTTATGTTACCATGTTTTATCTATAAATGTAATTTCTGTAATATTTATAATAATAATTTATAACTTACTCTCCAATATATACAGTATACTATGTATTTATTGTGTATTGTGCCCATATTTTTATATTTTTTGCAGTAGTTCATTCGTTTGTCTCCTTTTCTGTTGTAGTGTGTGTGTGTGTGTGTGTGTGTGTGTGTGTGTGTGTGTGTGTGTGTGTGTGTGTGTGTGTGCGTGCGTACGTGCGTGCGTGCGTGTCAGGGGAGCTAGATTCTGTGAAAGGCCATTACCACCATGAGTCCATGTCACAAGGCCTGTGAAACCCAAGGGAACCCTACCACTGATACAAGAGTATACAGGATAACACACACACACACACACACACACACACACACACACACACGCACACACACAGGCATTCAGAAAATTAGACACATAGTAGTGCATATGGCCACACAAGATTGTAAAATTATAAATCACACATGCCAAAATGAACACACAACCACCAGCCCACAAATAGATACACATAGACATAGTTATCCATACATTTATATACACACACACAGGGGGGTTAAACAGCCTCAACACAGGCCTTTGAAACACCATCAGTGTGAAGCTGCCACACATTAGCACTTTACAGGTCACAGCGCCTAAAACAGATATGGTCACACTTGGAGACGGACCCTTTTTGGCACTGTATTAGAAGGAGAAAATCATCCACAGTTTCTCTCAAACCCAATAAGAACCACTCTGAAATGAAATCAGACTCTAGTATGAGGTCTGAATGAAGCAGCCCCTTTGTTACTATATGTTCCACTTAAAAAAAATCGTAATAAAACTGCAAGATCTTCCCTTCCCCAGGACATGAAAGGAGCTCCATTGCCTTTATTTAAAAAACAACTACCCTGCAAGCATTGCATTGTATACCCAATTGCCCACTGTAGTTCGTGAAATAGTCACAAAATTTAGTCTATTGATTCGTGGCCCGACACGGACCTGGACACGTTTTTTATTCGTGATGCTCAGCACATTTTTTGAACTAATGTATGTCATTTGGAAGCATGTTGTCTACCCTGGCCATAATCATTGCTCTATTTTTCTTCATAGCTTAGATTTTGTCGGTCATTTAGCAACAGATTAGATGCGACAAAGATTCCTCTTCGTCAGCTGTGACAAAATAGAAGTAACTAACGACAGTTAGCCTCTGAACACCTCAACCTTGTTGTTTTCCTCATATTTTAGCTTTTCTCAGTGATCTTAAATTCCCTCCTCTTTAAATGTATATTGTGTGGTAGACAATATAAACTGATTGATTGTTTTAAGGCTCTGACACACTGAACCGATAATCGCCTCGCCGTCTGGCAAGGTCAGTGACTCAAGTCTGTTTGGTGTGCTCCGCGCCGTCGTCCGTCGGAGGGGCAGTCGTCCTTAATTTTGGCCGACCTAACATGCTTAGTCAGAAGGCCGGCACTGCCGACAGTCGGACGCAAATGACCAATCTGATTGGTAGAGTGCTAGCCCCGAAACAAGGAGCGGGATAAGCATGACTAGAGTCTCTCAAAATCTGACGAAAATCTTTTAAACTGACTTTTGTCGATCTGAAATGAAGACAGATTCAGCAACTGCATGGAGTATTTCTTGCTTAAAATATTTTGTGAAACACCTTTTTTGAACTATTTTAGTAAAATATGAGACTGTATTCTGAACAAGCCGCCATGAAAGTCTGGCGATGAATTTCCAGAGAAGCTAGACACACGTGATGCGTTCGTCCAATCAGCTGCTGGTTTTCATTTTTGGGCGACAATACAGATTAGTGCTTTTTAGTGATAGTAATTTTTCTGACCGACTCAGGGAGACTGATCAGTCCAACTGCCTTTTCTGCCGAGGGTCGGCTGTCTTGTTGGTGCGTCAGGGGCATTAAAGAGAAACTTACATCGAGGTTGGGGGTGCCTAGAGAAAATCAATGAATTCTCTCCCCCTTGTCTCTTTAAATGTTGGTGCCTAAACTTAGCTTTTGTCACCGCAGGAAAGTCAACTGAACTGTAAAGACAGCCAAACGCAAAATGGGGGAGAATTTCACGGCACGGATGAGAACACCAGTAACATTAACAAAGACGTTCGGTTACAGATGGACGGTGTTCTATGTTTACAACCTTAATGCTACCGACCAAGCATTAGCATGAGCTACTTGTCAATGTAGCACATTATAGAAATGTTATACTGGAGCAATCAATATTGAAATATCATATCAATAAAGTAGGTGTTTGCTGTATTACTGTGTTGCAAAATTGAATGTAATCAATGAAAAAATGATGCTGTGTGGCAGAAAAAAAGCTGTATTAAAATTACTGAGTATGATTCTCTGACATTTAATGATCATACGTGAATGTATCATCGGGTGTATCCTGTGTTTTGATGGAAGTTAGAGTAACTAGAAGGGGTCAAAGATTTTTCGACGCCACTTACAGGACACCAAACAGAACGTCTGGTGTCATTGAAATAAAATTACAGATTTCTCTGGGTTTGAACATTGTTGGAAATATTTGGGATAATGTGAGGAGAAAACAAAATATATAACATTTTAATGCAGAAACATTACAGGTTGTACCTTTAAGTTGTGGAAATATTGGTAACATTCAACTGCGCGGCAGCTACGACCATCCAGACTAATGGTGCCATTAGGTGGTATGGGAAGCTATAACTGTGTGTCATGGCATAACAGTTAAACTTATGTAAATGAAGAATAAAATAGGGCTGAAATATCAACCCTATGGGACCCCCAAAATAATGTCTGCTATTGATGAATTGCCTTTGGTGACTGAAAATCTCTTGTCAGAAGGATGAGTTTTAAACCATTGAAAAACCCAGCTCACCACAATTATCAACAGTGACAGACCGGGGTTACATCCTCCTTTGAGTGCAAAAAGCTGTGTCATTCATCTGTCAATGGCTGTGTATAGTAAAATAAACTTGAGTGGTATTTCCTTGTAATACAAAAGAATTCCCATCAATTTAAATACTGAATTGAGACATTGAAAAATAAGAGACAGAAACTGAGAAATGTAGGAGGAGGAGACTATGAGAGAAAAGAGGAGAGGAGCAAAATAAAGGCCAGAAGGTGGAGGAGGAGAAGAGAGGAGTTAAGTTGGCCATTAGCGATGCGGCATGCGGAGCCCACTCTTACATGCGTTCCACAAGGTTAACGATAAGAGCCCCTCAGCAGCTGAAATGCTCAAGTAGCTTTTATCGTATCATAATAATGAATCAAAGATAAAATAAAATAAATGAACTCCAAAAGGCAAGCAAGTAAAATAAAACGTATGTGCAAAGAGCCAGGTGACCAAGCAGCAACCCAAATAGAAAAGAGAGAGACAAATTGTAGGAAGACAGAAGGAAAAAAGGAATAAAAATCTTGCTCTCTTTCCACTAATCTTCTTATGTCATCTGGTTGAAAAATATTTGCCTGCGGGTCAGGGCTCCCCCTGTTAGAAAAAGGCTTCTTCACGGCTCTCTGCTACATTAAATATCTGGCCTCTGCATCCCATTTACTGCTGCTGGCTATTAAGGGGGAAGAGAGAAATGGGAAGCATGTTAGTTTGACAGAGCAAGAAAGAATGGAATAATGGCAACAAACTTCATGCCACAAGAACAGTATTTTCCCATCTGCCATTAGCCTTATCAACAAGGTCTAGAACCCACCCTGACACTCTCCACAGGCTCTACATGCCTTACCTCTGGCTCTACTTACTCACTCTGCTGTGCTGCTCTTCTTATTTTAATTTTAATTTTTAATACATACTGTGCATATATATTCATACTTATATTGTTATATTATGGTGCTTGATTGTCTTAGTTTGTATTTTTATACATTTTATTTATCAGAACTTTAATATGGTTTGATGTTCCTCTGTTCTGTTGTGACAATAAAACAAATTATTAACTATATAACTATATATTAATTATATTTAGTGAGAACTCATAAATAACTACAAACAACTAATGTTAAGGAAATCTGTTTAAGTTTTGTAACGCGTTTCTGAACGGCATATCGGATTTTTACCAAATAGACGTATCGGTATTGGCCTTAAAAATCCTTTATTGGTCGGGTTCTAGTGTGTGTGTGTGTGTGTGTGTGTGTGTGTGTGTGTGTGTGTGTGCGTGTGTGTGTGTGTGTGTGTGTGTGTGTGTGTTTTGTGTCCTTGGCAAGAGCAGGAGATCTGGTCATTCAGAATGGACAGTAGTTAGCCACCCACCGGAGCAAGCTGTTACTTCCTTCTCCATCCTCCCCTCTTCACCTCCCTCTCACTCTTTCCATTCATTCGTCATGGTTCTCTTTCATTTTACTTTACATGAAAAGATGGTAGTTAAAGGAACAAAAAACGGCGTGACAATAGCCTAGAGTTCACCTTTAAATCCATGTGTGAATGCTCTTCACTGCTGGATAAATGAGCATTTAGCAAATAAATCATAAACATCTTCCCTCTTCCTTGACAACTGCAGCTGTAATAAAGTTGCCAAAATTCATAATAAAGCACTTGAACACTGTTACAAAAATGACGCAAAATTGTATATGGTTAATTTCTTGGCCACATTGGTAAGGCCATTTTGGTTAGAGCAAAGAGTTTGATTTCTTTCCTGTTTGTATGGTCAGTCATACTTGATGTTTTTGTCCTCTAGTTGGATTGTTTCTTACTCAGACCACTCTGGTTGGTACAGTAGGTACCGGTGAGACATGAAAATCAAGCCAAGAAGTCCAGTTTGAATAACATACATATTAGGGGTGCACGATTCATAAAATGTCACGATTAAATTTGATTCGATTCAATCGATTTTACGGCTCAAGATTCGATTCAAAATCGATGTTCTATTCAAAACCGATTCTCAATTAAAAAAAGATTCACTCCCATGTGATAGTATACACGCCATTACAAAACAAAAAGAAAAAAATTTAATTTTGGAATTCTATGTATGGATTTTGAGTGTGAATCAATTTTTTTGCACATCCCTGATATATACAGTATGTGTTTGATGGCTTAACAGACAGTGATCATCAGGTAAGGAGTAGAAGAAATATGACATTAGTTACAAAGTAAACGGTAACACTTTACTTGAAGGTAGACATGAGTGACCCGGTCATGACACAGTCATGACAGACACATGTACCCTAACCCTGTCCCTAACCCTAACCATAACTAGTCATAACAAAACCGAATGATGTCATAAATGTTTATGACTTGTTTATAATGTTTATGACACGTTCATGACAGTGTCATGCCACTCTTATGTAGATACCTTCAAGTAAAGTGTAACCAAGTAATCTAGGCATGCTCACAAGTATTTGATTGGCCGACGCAACACAACTGCTGGATGATTCTGCCAAAGTAGAGCTTCAACTTTCTTTGCCGGAGCCCTCTGCGATGGCAGCCCTGCTGCACTGCCGGCCTGGCCTCATTTAAATAAATGTGGTGGTGTTTTTTCATAACTGTTGTCTGTCTGTATGAGGTGTAAACATAATCTTGCCAAGTACAGCACTGCTGGAAACTAGCTTGCATGCTTTGTGAACTATCTCATAAATTATGTGCTTATTGTTTGTTACCTCTAAAGAAAATATGTGTATAAATCAGAGACAAAAGACAGGTGTCAAAACTGGAAGCCTGGTTTTAATTGATATTGCTCTACTGTAATAATCCTGAAAGGCATAGTCTGAAGTAACACATGTAATGTTTCAACCCATTGTAGATTAAGTTACAGAATCATAGGTCTCTCTTTTTGCATTGAACAATATATACAATGTGAAATAAATACATTTACACAAATGGACATTATTGTTGGAGCACACTTGTATGATACACGTCACAAAAATATACAGGTTATTGTTTTTTTTTGTTTTTTCTTTCTTTTATTTACTGATGTGAAGCACATCTAAAATCTACGGACATGTTTTTAATAACACTAGAGGGTCTTCTCTCATACACAACTCTTCTCCACCAAGCCAGGGTTTTTTAAGCGTTAAATATCCTTTGTATCCAAATGTGTCACTGCTCTCTTTCTCCCTTAAATATTTTCTTCACATTTGAAAATCAGACTGCAGGGGTAGCTGCAGCACAAGTGGCAGTTACATTTGGGGATTAAATACAACTAAATGACTAAACACTGTGGAGCTGTAGATAGACACAGTTTGGCCTTAGCAGATTTCAGGGGTAGCCATGGTAGATGGACAATCCTGCTTTGTCCCTAAATAACTTGTCCTTCTGTTCCAGCTCAGCTATTGTTACATAGAGTTTTTGCAGCTAATGGATTTAAGTTCCAAATGAGGGCGAAAACATGGAGCCCAAAGTGCAACCAGGTCAACCCAGACAGTCCTTTTTCCAACACTCCTCATAGAAAATACCAATTTGGTTTGTTGTCATTCATATGGTTTCAACACTAACTGATAGCTACAACAGCACTTAGATGTATAACACAAAACACAAAAAAGTGCAACTCTTGTCTCGTCATTGCACAGTCATCAAAATATTGCTTTTTAACAAAACAAAAAATGTTGTATGAAAACACTTTAATCTTGGACATCTAAATAATATCTTGGCTATTAGCAGCGAGTTATACCAAAACCTTTTGAAAGAATCACACAATCTCCCTCCTGATATTAGCTGGTAGATTTATTATTCTTTTTTATTTACGAGCAAAACAAAGTGGCATTCAGTGAACCCTCATTTTCAAATAAACTACTTGATTAATAAATTAATATGTAAGTTCATTTAGAAACATCTAGAACTACATATAAGTATTTGCTGATTTATAAATTTAACTTGATTCCTTTTAATACATGTGTCAGTTGTTTAGCTTTTAACCAATTCCAACTCAGCCTTAGCCACCTCAGGGAGATGTGTAACATCTTTCATCGTGTTGAATTGTTTAGGATCGGTTTGACAACTGACAATTAAATAAAAAAAAGAAACAGAAGAGAAACAAAAGTAAGTAATGAGCACCTTTCTTTCATAAATAGTCTGTACATTAATGTACAGTGGTCAAAAAGAAATACCATCTTTCTGACAATGAGATGGTGTTTTATGTTACAATCAAAACAGGAAATTCAACTCTGTCATTAGGGATTTGGCCTACAAATATATGTTGTGCACCTGTGAAATAATTTGTGTGTATATTTCCTCTCTAAAAATGTTATATGTTCATGTTTAAGACCTTTGATGAGTCCTATAATCTCTGAATGTATGCTACTTGTAACGCTGAATCTATACATGTGTATAAAGAGGAACAATGATTATAGTAACATGTTCATTAAAGGAGACTTTGAGTTTAAATCTTGACTTTGTGGTTCTTAATTCTGGGGCCAAAGCAGAAACGTGTCCCACAACGTAATGAGTGCATGGTGAAAAGAAACAGCAAGTGCAAACTAAACGTGTCAAGCTTTTTTTCTTTAACTTTTCCCATCAACCCACAAAAAAACTTTTGTCCTGACTTTCATATGTCCGATCACTTTTTACGCTTTGTTGTAAAACAAGATATCTTCCTGGGAATGAGCTGAAAACAGGACACAACAATGGGGAAAAAGTTTCTCATCTTCATCTTTTCTCTTTTTGACAGCTGAAACGGTAAAGATGATTTGAGTCGAGCTGTATGGAAGGCAGTTATGTACAGCAAGTTTATCAAAAAGAGTCACCTACAGTTCTGAATTACTCGAATGTCCCCATCGTTATTTAAACCTAAAGATATACAGTATATTGTTTATTCTACAGGAAAGTTACACAAATGATCCCTTTTAAATACTTGTATGGTGTTTCTTCATTTAGATGCTAAATATTTCATTATTTATGTATAGTTTGGTAAAGATGAATACTGTAATTTGATCTTGGTGTTTTAGTTACGTTTCTAGAAGAAGAGCCTTATATCTGGTTCGGTTCATTGAGAGAGAATCCGGTGACCAGACCCCGGCGGGCTGATCCGACAGACAGGCAACATGGCCTCTACTCTACTCTGTGTTGTCTAAAGAAGAAGCACACGGCACAAGAACGGAATCACCACAAGAAAAACTACACAGCAACTCCTTAGAGGACTCAACAGAGGAGGAAAGGGTGAGACAGAAAGACTTTAAAACAAAAAAACAGATCAAACTAAAAACAGGGTTTGTTCTTGATAGAAAAACAGAGAACATGAAACACACATCGAGGCTGAACTACATTTTTTTCTTTTTTTCTCTCGATTTTGTTTCCAATAAAATGTCTTATGTTAGAATTATAATCTGTATAATTTACAATATACAATGTTTAAGAAGGCTGAGAAATATCCCTTACTAATAATACTGATGTTTGATACAGAGCTTGTGATGTTAGAGATCAACTATACTTAAACTGCAGCGCTCCTCAGCTGTGACAAGTTGCCATTTTATATTAGATTACACCGTCATCTACAATACACATTTTGGCATTCTTATTCGGCTAGAAATGACACAGTGATTCAAAAAAATATTCTTTGTCTGTCTTTACATGTTAAAGCTGTGATCAGTCAGCCATACAATCTCACTATGTTGAAATCAATGTTTCTTTACTTGACTGTAAGTTCAGCTTTCCATCTAAATTAAATAAACAAGCAACTTTTGACTTTGATTTTTTTTTAAATGCCTGGAAATCACTATAAAAATGACCACTTTAAGTCTTCGTGGTTACAGGTTTAATTAATTAAGGTAATTAAATTCACATTTTTCAAAAATGAACTTTGAGAATCCACTTGAAATACCGGTTATGTTGTAGATTGAGTACAACACAAACTAGTAGACAAGCTAAGCAAAGCCACCTGTAATGGATTCCACCATACAAATGACTCTGAAGACTAAGCTATTATTCCTTTCATCAATTTAGACTGTATTTGGTAGGATTGTTGGTTTTCACCATTACAACACATAAGCATGTCCTTTACAATTTTAAAAAGCGTCTAACAACATGAAGTGGAATAGTGAGCTAACATAAAACTGTTGGTGTGTGTTAATTACAATTTCTTTTTTTCATTTTTGGATGATTTGATTTTGCTAGCACCATTTCCCTTAGCACAGTTCCAGATTTAGGTTATTCTGATGGTCCCCATACTTGACCACATGGCTGAAGAAACAAACGTCTTAAGGACAAAAGCTGTGTATGACTGAATAGCTGATTTTAAACAAAAGACTTGTTCTTGTTTTAATCAGATTAAAAGTGACAGAAAAAAGCCTGGTTACAAGAAAGGTGCAAACATCAGAACGATGATATAATTGCAAACTGGAGTTTTGATCTTTTAGCTGCTTGTGTTACTTCTTCTGCCCTTATGACAGCCATTCTTCACACAGCTTTTATGTGACAGCAGCATTTAGAGCTTATCCTCACATTTCTGGTCCATATTTGTTCCTGTTTAACCTTCTCTAACAACGGAAATATTGACTGTTATCTAATAGCTTATGGCAAGTTACACAGAGAGAAAGAGAAGCTACAAACTCTCCTCGAATCCCCATCCTCTTTCCCAAAAGACTGGCACGTTATGTTAATATTGCAGACTTAGTCCATATGCACAAACCCCTCCTTCAAAATCCACTATTGCTCAGAGTTTTCTAAGATAAACGCTGATTTGTTAATACATTACTTGCTATAGTTATATATATATGATAATTGCTGATAGTGGTCAAGCTGATAGAAAAAGCAAAGACCTATTGATTGATTCAATTTTAAGAAGACAATATTAATAACAAAAACAAAGCCGTGTTATATGTCATATACAGGATGACAGTTATTTACAACCCTAATACTGGTATCATTGCTAAGCTTATTTTCAAGATAGAAATAAAGAAAAAAATAAGGAGTTTGAATGCAACAATAATTGTTCTTCACTCAGTTTTGTCAGCACACCTTTCCTTCTGGTTTATATTGCGTTGAGTGACTGAAGCGCCGCCATCACTCCCTGAATGAATCACAAAAATGTCTCTGTGCTGACGCAAGAGATGAGCTAGAAGTTTTGAATGCGGCGGAGTAAGGAGGGTAATACTGAAGTGACACTTTGCAGTATTTTTGGAGTTTGGGTAATGAGCAGGGGCTGGAATATTCTTTATGCCACACTGACGGACTGAAATCTTCACTGACTTTTGTGTGGAGAGCTACAAACCTCGGCCACTGAGCGGCTGAAAAGGTTTCAAACAGACGTCCAAACACAAGAGGAGTGTTTGACAGAATAAATGCAGAGAATGTGGACTGAGCCTACAGCTACCAGTTGGACAAGCAGGAATTCATCCATGACAGTATAGGTCAAGTCTTATTTTGTTTAAGTAATATTTTGACTTATAAACTCAGTCAATCACACCTCAGGTGGTTTGAATATTTGGAAACATTCATTTCAGCCACGTCAAGTGTTCAAACACTAATTCTATGGTTATACTGACAGGTTTGGGAGGCCAGGGTCACTGGTCCTCAACAAATACAACAAGTAAAAAGTAAAGTTTCAGTTGAAGTAGTCAAGGGAAACCAGGAACTGAATTTAGGGAGAACCAGAAAGTGTTTACAGCAATGGTTTCCAACTCTGGTCCTGGCCCTGCTGGTTTTCATAATAACCAAAAAGATTATTAAATAAGTGAACTGAACTGGAAAAGAAAACCAGCAGCACTCTTGAGGCCCAGCATTGAAAGCCACCGGTAGATCAATCCAGAAACGGTTTTGGGTTATGTCACTTTACTGGTATCCTCTGAATGGATGAGCTCCATTCTTTGGCAGGGCAAATCTCCTCTTCTTTTCTTTCTGTCCATCCATCAAAATTTCATTGTACATGTCATTAATACTTCTTTAGTGTTCCTTTTTCTCTCCACTCGTTTTATTCTTGAACACTTAAAAAACTCTGTCGGGGGAAATAACGAGGGAAAAGGAGACACGATTGCAGTCTTACAGTCTCTCAGAACTAAAATGAAGAGTTTTCAGTTTCTTTTAAATGTGTCCTCATTTAAGCGTTTTTCTTTAATAACATCTTAATTGTTATTAAATGCATAAGTGTTTTGCCATCTTCAATGTTCGGAGCCATTGTGGTAACTGTTGAGTGATTGTTATTAGTTTTTAAAGGAAATATCTTCTTCCCTTGGTAATATGCGGGTCATGCCAGTCTGTCAGCATCTTCCCCAAAAAACAAAAGGTCAAGTGAGCGCCCTGTTGTCATAGACAGTGGAGGTTATGGGGTTCAGGTAAGAGGTTTAGGTTACTTGTTTATTCATACGGGTGTGTGTCAGCAGACGCACTTGAGGGACATATTTATGTGTGTGTGTGTGTGTGTGTGTGTGTGTGTGTGTGTGTATGTGTCTGCAAGGTCATTCAAAGTGAGACTCAGACTGGCATCTAGCTGTCCTTCCATCTTTTCTCCGTCCTCAGACCTTGGCTTCCAGCAGCTCCAAGAAGAGTTTGTGCATTGGGACTTTGCCGTCCTGCTTGATGCTGTAGAAGTGTTGCACAGCCTTGGTGGAGGTCTGGCGGAGCAAGGGGAGGGTCATGAGCAGCTTGCCTGCCCGGCGGGATCCTCCTGGTGCTGGGCAGCCTCATAGTCCTGCAGGGCCTCGTGGAGCACATCCTGGAGCTTTTGCACTGCATCCACGTCTTCAATGTGCATGGAGTCTGGAGAAAGAAGGAAGAGAGATTCACAACTAAAATTCAAATATGAACAAACAGCTTTTTGCATTTGTAGTAAGGCCCAGAGAGGATGTTTGTTAGGCTAAATCTGGAAATGACATTTATATTGTTAATGCATAAGCTTCACATAATTCTCATATGAAACATATCAATAAAAGGAAAATAGGGGGTTATGGTTTGATTCATTTGTTCTATTATTAGAGTATGATGCAATTGGGCAAGGCATTTAAAATAAGCATCAGCATGCAGTGAACGTTTGTGCTGACTGAATGCGTATGTTCTGAATTTTCCAGAAATAAAGGCAGACATGTTTTGCAGTGCAGAAAGCTACCAAATTACTCTTTTCAGATGATGTGAAAGAGTATGTGTCTCTGTCAGTACCTGTGCCCGCTCTGTCTGCTGTGTCATTGCTCAGTGCTGCAATGGGGAGAGGTGCTAAAGATTCAATCCAAAATCCAAACAGGCTCAATACAAGGATGCTACTGAACGCCACAAACTCAGGGTTCTTGACGGTGTTGAGAAATGTGATTTTGACGTATATCAAAAAAGTGCTAAATACTTCTCTACATTTGCATTTGAATAGAAACCAACTTCAGTGCTTCAACTGCAGACCAATGAGATCCTTTAAAGTATAATCATGAATACAATACTTTACAATTAAACAATCTTTCAAAAATGTCAGTACACTTTTTAAAAATTGCTCTGTAATATAGATTTAAAACCTACAATTTCTAGTTCGGGATGTTAACGGTAACGGTAAACCACAGTAGAAATGTTGACGGTGACAATTATCCTTTTTATTTTCACGATGTGGAAACCCTGTGTTTAATCCTTTTTAGCTTCATCGGAGGCCCCTGAAGTTGTGCTCAGACAGGCTCAGACAGGAGAAGGGGACAGAATGCAGCAGCTGTTAACTGACTTTTTTCTTTATCTTTTTTTCTTTTCTTTCCCGTTTTGTTGAAGTGATGTGGGTTGCCCAGAACGTAAGTTAAAACTATTCTGTAGCTTGCTAAACTGTCATGGGTTTTACTGCCTCATTATTATCAAAAAGTGTTCTGCTACGATGTGGAAGTTTAGCCCGTGTTACGTCTTGACATTTCTTTGGAGATATATATATATATATATATATATTTATATATATTATCGTCTTGATAATATTACTGTTGCTGTGCTTCTTATTGCATAGCTGATAGATGTGCAGATTGTTTAATATTACTTGTGCAGCCACGTGTTGATATTCAGGTTGTGTTTGCTAGCAACGTGCACTACTACTGTACTGTTTGCTCCGTTATTGATATGTGTGTTGTGATAGATGTGGCTTATTCTCAGTTTGTGTTACTGAGCAATACGTTACATTTACGTTAATTATTACAGAGAAATTTATGCAATTCTTAGTATTGTTTCTTGTTATATACTGGTGGCTATAACATTTAGTATTGGTAAATAATGTTCATAGTAAGTCAAATTACTATTTATTATACTTATATTTCAGAACCACAGCCAACTTCACATATAATGTCAAATTCAACTTCATACACTTCATGTTGGATCTCAAAGTCAGACATCTCTGGTTCAAGTTCTTACCGAACACACTACCGTGGGCCAGTGTTTTAGTAGCCAGTTTTCAACTTAATTTTTTCAAGCCTATTCCCTATATTTTTGTAATATCATAAACGCTGTTACACTTTTTGAAACTATTTCAGCTTGTGTAGGCTAAACAGTGCTTTCTGAAAATACTGAACCCCTTTTTAAAAATACTGTGATACTACCGAAAACCGTGATCATTTTGGTCACTTTAACCGTGAGGTTAAATCTTCATGCCGTTACATCCCTATTTCTAGTTTAAACTAAATCCAGGAATGGGGCTTTAAAATTAAGGGTTGCTCCTTTCTCTGTCTTTACACTGTGGGTGTGATGAATGGACATACAAAGAGACGAGTGGGTGGAGAAAAAAGAGATAGACTTGTAGAATGATGGAGAGATGCTGAGAGTCTGTGTGTGTATGTGTGCATAAGCATTTGGCTGCACACATCTGTAATCTCTCTTTGAGCTGGCATATAAGGTGCGTTTCAGCATATGTGGCAGTAAAGGCTGAGAATGTCCTTCAATAATAATGCTCCATATTGCCCCTTAGGGAGGCAAAGTCTTAATGTGAGCTGGCCTTTAGCTCCCAACCTCCGATCAATGTCTCCAATCAATGACTACATGCATGTTAAATAATAATCACAAGCCAACTATTGATAGGCCACCCCACCCCACCCCCACACACACACACACACACACACACACACACACACACACACACACACACACAAATTTGAAGCGGGATGAGACCTATAAGTGCATGTAGAGACCTTAAAACAATGATATGGTACTTCTCACATCATACAATACTTCTTATACAAACACATGCTTACACCTGCTGAATACTAGTACGCACAAATGCACGCACGCGCGCACCAACCCACATGATTGTACGCTAAGTGTACGCTTAGACATACACATACACAAACACAATCAAATACGAAGTGTTGGATCTATAGAGTGTAATGCATGTATCAGTATGCAGGACCAGATCAGTCAGTGGGTTGGATTCTATAAGGATCAATAGAAAACTCAGCTTTTATCTGTTCACAAATTTTCTTATTTTTCCTTAGTTTATGTAAATAAGAGTGGGTGGTCCACACGTCTGGATTTGGTAGCATACTTTGCTGCTAAATGATATTTTGCACAGTGGAAAGCAGTATGGGGGAGAGGAAAACTAGATTATTTAAGGATAATAACGTGGGTTATAATTTATTTTTTTGTTTATACAAAAGGAACATAAAATATAATTTACACACAATACAAACTTCTGTTTTGCAAATCTATGACTCACCTTTACTTTTGCTTTGAACTTTCTTCTTTTTGTTATCATTGCAAATATTTTCATGCCAAATGTTTAGCTGCCCCTGAGGCAGTTAAAGGAGAAGATAATATATAAACTGTGCAGACTTTATCCTGATAATACACATGCTTAATGTACATATTTAATGAGTATTACTGTTGGTTGCTATTAAAAAACACTCACCTTGTCCTTGTTAATCTTGGATTTGTAATGAGTGGTTACCTAAATTACAGCCTCTAATGACCATAAGTTAAAATTAAGTTTAATGAGTTTCACATTGTTTTTGATTAATACAGTTTTTTTTTAGTATTTATGCTGGTAGACATGGCTGCTGCCTGTGCTATGACCCACAGTACACTCACAAGTAAAACAGCAGACGTTAATGAGCACAAGCGCATCAGGCGGTTAAAACACACATGTTAACACGAAACCCACAATGCACATACACACATAAATGAATTTACACACACACACACACACACACTTGCACAGATACATGTGCCTTTCGTTTCCCATGGCTAGTTTAGCTGTCTCTACATGTGGGGCACGTTTGCTAACATTTCTTAAGGCTTGGCTTCATTAATGCAGACGATTAGCATCCTGTGAATTAATTAGTGTCAGTGCCCTTCAAAATGCTAATGCTAGCATTCTGTTGTCTCTAAGAGCGAGTCTAGAGAGTCTAGGCAATGATACAAAGTTCTTATTTGGGCGTCAGCTGTTTCGATATCAATCAGTTAAAAGAATGACTATTTCAAATGTGAGTATTCTCAACAGTGAGGTAAGCCTTCAATGGATAATTACTCTTCTGATTTATCTGGATATTGTCAAACTGGAAAAGGGATTTAAGGTCTGTATGAGTTAATAACATACCATTTGCAGAATAAAATAAATACACCAGTTTGATATTTCCTAAATTAGTCATCTACCTTTCCAGCTCTTCATCTGCCTTCAACTGGACAGTGACACTACTGTTTACTCTTGTTATAAGTATACTGATATTGGGATATTTCTGGCAACCATTTTCATAATTTATTTATCATTTAAGTTGATTTTCAAGCAAAAACATTCTCTGGCTCCATCTTGTTAAATGATAATAGGTAAAATAATATTTGCTTTTGGGTGATTTGAAGATGTCCGGTTGGGAAATGTTATGGACCAAAAGATTAACTGATTAATCAAGAAATGAATTGCCAGATTAATCAATAAGAAAAATCTTCTTATTCAGTGACAGCAATAATTGAGTAGTATGAGCTTCATCATGTTGTTTTCAATTGTAATAGATTGTACAGGTGTACCTACTACTTCTGTGTACATTACCTTTAACGTTTAAACCACATTTTCACTCTCTACCAGACCTGTTAACCAATCTAAGCCATTAGAAAATTTAGAGGCAACAAGGACTATGTAACAACTGTTAGCCAAATAAGGCATCATAACCATCATCATGATAATCAACACTGTTGTTCAGATGGCAGAACAAGCCAGCTTTCCCAAC
>JABXJD010000012.1:6167500-6205000 GCA_013375575.1 Percina caprodes | reverse complement strand
ACACACACACACACACACACACAGGATAGCCCTCTCTCATGCCCCAGTTGCTACAAAGACACAGACAAACACACACATATCCAAGAGGCCTATATTTGTTTTCTTGTGGTTACGGGGCAGATGGGAACCAATGAGAAGCGACTGTGATGCTTATGAGTACCTGTGCACTTGTGTGAATAGTTTGTGGCATTTGTGAAGCTACTTGTATGTACATGTGGATCTGTGTATGTTTGTACGATATAGGCTATTCTGTGTGTGTGTGTGTGTGTGTGTATTAATGTGACAGGTGTGAAAACTGGATGCAATACTAATATGGTCACAGTTATTAACACACGACTCGTCTTTGTATTCTGTCACTGCAGTGAAAAGCGGATACATTGCTGTTTTACATAACAAACATTGGTTTCCTTTTGGAATTGGAATTCAATGGTTTAACAGGCATTTAAACGGTTTGGTTTCTTTGTCAAATTAAATGTTCCCTCAACCACATTTAGGTCCTTTGCCTTTTGAATTTTCCAAAGAAATAGGTCTGCCTTTAATGGTTTTGCATGTTGACTGCCTCTTTATATCACATATGCTGTTTCTGTAGCCATTTTATTTGATGAAAAAAAATGACTAGATAAATACAAATAGGTTATAAAATATTACTTGCAGTGGTCTATCTGCAAGTTGCTGGCCTTGCACTCTTTAAGCACCTGCTTGCTCTGTTACCAGTGACACTATGCTCTGTCCTATTTGATCATGGCCCCAGGACACATTTAACAAGAAACTTCTCAGTCTGTTGCAACAATTTAACAGCCAAGACTTCTACACTTATCAAGAGTTATCGGTTTTAAAGTTGTAAGAATACGTTTCACACATTGTCATAGAAATGTAACACAATACAGCAGAACTAAAGCATTGTTAGGGAAAATAGATGTGTAGTATAAGAGGGGCATCCTGGCCTAGAGCTTCTCACACAAATGAGTAAAAAGCTCATGTGGGGTCCAACAACGTTATAACAGTGTAATAAACATGTGTAACAGACAAAATCTAACAATAGACAATACATTTAGTGTAATGATTTAGTGTACCAAATCTTGTTAGTTAGGAGGCATTTAAAAGAGGTATTAAGAACTGTGATGTAAACTGCTTTATGATTGTCTAGTCGATCATTGTAGGTGCGAGGGGAATAGTGGATTGTGCAGGATGTACACGTATTGCGTTCTGCAGGGGACAGATTTAAGTCTTCTGGCCCACTGAGACTGAGATTGCATTAGAACACGTGAAGTGTCCAACAGTTACAAGCACATTGCTGTGCTGCATTTGTGTGTGTGTATGTGTGTTCTGTATGCACCCTGTATTACATGTTTCCAGTGCTTGTTTTAATACAACTTTCTCTACATGTTTGTGTTTAAATTTGTGTTAGTGTGCATACTGTTGCATGCTGTGCAATGTAAGTGCTCCCTTGTCATGCTTTTCAGTGTGTGTTTGTGTGATTGTGTATGCACACATTTCAAACTGTTTTGTACCATACTGCCAGACGCCGGCCCAAATGAACATGGACCCCCTGTGATGGCTTTGGCCAAGCTAAAACAACACACACAAGATATACGCACACAACAAGCACGCTGACAAATGCTGTCACACATGCACACACATCCACCAGCTGACCCGATTACACAGAGATGGGTAATGAAATGGAAACAAATCCACCCAAAGAACCAACTAATTTACACTCACATACAAGGCACACACCCACAAACATATGTATAGTCAATTAGATTATAAAAAACATTATGTGTCAAGTGAAGTTAATATTATATCGAAGTGCAAATCACAAATTAAGTTTTATCTCATTCAGAGAAAAATCAGTTTTGGTGATAGTTTTTAGTTTACTTATATGAAAAAATTGAAATAATTGCCTATTCAACTGTACTGCGTCTGCATTGAATTGCACCTATCGTAAATAAACAATAAATAAACAATGAACAATAGTTACACATTTTTGTTCAATTGTATGAATGAATTCAGTATTGGTACACTATCAGTTACTTTTCTAATACACATATGCACACACAAACATGCGTCATCACCTTCACCTTCATCCCCTCTTAGTTTGTTGGCTAAAATATCTTTTTTCTATTTCTTTTCCCTCCTACCCTTCCCTCTCCTTCCACCATATCCCCCCTTTTTTCTGTGCGGCCTCGGGGAGAGTAGAGCAGTCATAGGGTTGCAGTAGCCTCTAATCAGTGTGAACAGCAAGCTAATTACCAAACCCTCTGCCCTGGCTGACTGTTAATTGCATACATTAGACACCATCAGCAGCACTGCAAGATTAACACTTAAAATCTTCCCATTGCTGTAGTGCTCTGTGTGTGCGTGAAAGAGAGAGTCAAGGGGAAAGAGACAGAGGTGGAGAGGAGGGTCGTGTGCTGTATTCTCTACATGTGTGGTGTGTGCTGCCTCTGTGGTTGCGGGTGCTAATATTTAACACTTAATTAGAGCCAAAATGGAGACGCGGCAACACAGAGACGTGTGTTGAGTGTTATAGCTTTTGCTGTGGCAGGGTTGCTTGGGTGGGGGCAGACGGACGTCGAGGGCAACCCAGAGTCTCTGTGGAGATGGAGTGACATTAAGAGCATTGCAGTGGAGGGATTTCAAATAATAAAATATCAATATTTACATTTTAATTACCCACTTCTAGCCCCGCCAGGGCCATGTCAAGGAGTGTGTGGGTGAGGGTGTGTATGTGGGCATGTGCCACAACTAGTTCCAATGGGGCCATGACTTCTTGTCTCTTTATAGAGTCAAGAGTGCTGCTCTGCTTGACAATGGCTTGGTAAAATAACTAATTTCTATACAATTTCTGTTTTCCAACATTATTTGTTTTATCATCCTTTTTTTACTTGTTTCTTTCACTCAATCCATCCCATCTTCCTGTTGCTCTGTATCCTGTCTCTCCCTCCTTTGACACAATGCTGATGCAGGCAGGAATGACCACTCTGTGTGTGTGTGTGTGTGTGTGGACAAATCAGTCAGGGGAATTAACCATGTGCACACAAAACTGAGAAGCTTAGACACCAACCTTCTCTGCCTCTCTCTCTCTCTCTCACACACACACACATGCACGATCACAACACCAGACTTAATAAGGAGGGCCAGGGAGTGACATCATCACTAGTCTGGGCTTTTACATTCCTCTATCACACAGACAAACACACACATGCACGCACACATGCACGCACACACACACACACACACACACACACACACACACACACACACACACACACACTGACAGACAGTTTTGAAGACAAAAAACACTGAGTTGAATAATTAAAAGAAGGTACAAACCGCATGTAAAGGACATAAGGTGAATATTTCTATGCCTAACAGACAGCGCGACTTTGACTTTGTTTTGATGACGTTTTGCCACTCAAAAGCGTCATTAAAAACACACTAAGACACTGATTGGACCTAACTTCAAAATTCATACCCCAGGGAAAGTCACCCCATGTCTGTAAAGACTCCACAAGACACACAAAGGATGAATCTCTGTCAGGCCATTGGCAGCATCCAGTCAGGGGCATACAATGTTGCCAAGTACTGTATGTTACTACAATTCTTGCAGTTGGATAAGTGTGCACCACATCTCATCAGCACTGTTTGCCAGTTCTCTATGTGGAAGAAGTGAAAAGGAGGAATACTTTCTGGGGAGTACTATCTAGCCAGTGGTTAAATTATGTAAACTCAACTGGGTTAAGAGATCAAACAACGTTTTTGAATTAAAATTCTATCTATCTATCTATCTATCTATTTACCTACCTACCTACCTACCTGTCTGTCTGTCTGTCTGTCTGTCTGTCTAGTCGGTGAGGAATTCATTTTCCCAGCTTGTTCAATTAACTGGGTTGTGACAGTCTATTGATCTCTTGGTGGATTAGCTTTTCAGAACAATATCCTGTCATTACATATTCTCCTGAAAAGAGTAAATCCATAGTCCAAGCATCAGCAAATGGGCAGCCCTGCAGTCTAAAAAAAGAGCAGGAGACTATTTAGGATTATAAAAAATCTCACACTTATTTTGTCAATGTCAGAATGTTTTGATATTGATGTATAAATAAAAACTTGCTGATTGTGGCTGATGTTTAAAACAAAACCCAATGGTCTCTGTCCAAGCCAGTTGTCTGTATATGAGATTATGAGGCTGTGTTGATTCTATCTTCCTAATCCTCCGTAGCTTTCCATAAAGAGAGGACCGCAGAAACGCCACAGGGATTAATTTACCATTCACAGATTAGAGATATGGTCTCCAATATCATCATCCAGGACAAGCTTTGAGAGGAAGGGCTCAACAATGGAGCAATGAGGAAAGAGAGAACAGAGAGAAGGAAAGAGACATACACAGACTGAAAGAAAGGCAGAGATGAAAACAAATGTGCACAGAGAGACAACCTCTCGTAGAGCATCGTGCCTTAATGTCCTAGCTTGAAGACACGAACATTAGACCTCATTCCACTTCCTCATCTGGGCCTGAAAAAGCCTGGGCTGAAAATCTTAATTAATTGTCCAATAGTGCTGCGGGGTCATTATGCATTGCAATAAAGAAGCGTGTAATTATGAGATTTAACAGCCATTACCAAGGCCAGGAACTCATATGTCATCATCAGCAACCAAGCCAGTGGTTTAGTCGGGCTGTGTGTGTGGCTTGATGGACGACACTCACATGCACAATACACACACTTGCATATGTACATATTGTATAAGTATAAGGTGCTACGATGTAGCAGAGAAAAATGTTTCTGCTCTTGTTTTGGCAAACAAACAGTTGTAGGTATATACACATGCATGCAGGACACTAAAAGGTGAACAGAAGCTGAAAATGCATTCAGCTGAGAACACACAGAGAAGCACACACACACACACACACACACACACTTGTCCACATGCCCATCAGTCTGACCCAGACAATAAGGCAGCCAGCTGTGATAGCAGCCTGCAGATGAAACATCCCATCACGATTAAATAGACACAAATATACACACATTATTACTGTGTGTGTGTGTGTGTGTGTGTGACGTGCGTGTTTTGTAAGTGCATGTGAACACACAGTGAAGCAGTGGACCACAGACATGGTCCTCGCCACATAGCAGGTGGGAAGTGACACACTTATATAAGGATGAAGTACTGTGTACAAATACATCCACACTATACAATGTACATTACTGAGAACCAACCAAAAAAGTAAGAACTACAACACAAATATACATATTTGGTTCTTTCTATTATTTTTCTCCAGTTTACCCTAACAAAAAGAACCAACAAGCTAATGGGTGGTTATAAATAATAAAAAACTATTTAACATATTGTTATTCTATTATACCTTTTGATATTTCTGGGCCACACACAGGGGGTAGTCCCAAACTGTTGCCTATCTGCAGATGTTTTCTTGTATACAGTTGTATAAGTGTGTAAGGTGTACCTGTCTTTGTGTGTTTATACCTATATAATTTATATATATATATATATATATATATATATATATATATATATATAATTTCCACTGTGTGTGTGTGTTGTGTGCACAGACCATAAGTCGTCCCAAGCTGGTGACAGGCACGCTCCAATCCTATTTTCCCACCTGCTTATTCCCTGATGGAAAGGATGAATCCTCCGGACTGTTATTTAAGAATGATGGTTGGAGGATGGGAGAGAGGGAGAGAGAGAGAGAGAGAGAGAGAGAGAGAGAGAGAGAGAGGTAAAATAATGGGGGAGGTGGAAGAGGGAGCAGGAGGAGCATCAGACAGAAAGGACAAGTGAGAGTAAAACAAAGGGGGAGTGAGGAATAAACTAAAAGTAGAAGAGGAAGAAAGAGTAGAGAGGGGGAAAGGAGGTGAGGATCAATGATGGAGGTAAGAGAGGGAGAGAAAGGCAATGGTAGGAGAAGAAACAAAGAGATTGAGCAAGCAAATAAGAAAAAGAGAACATGTAAAGATAAAGGGGAGAAAAGATAGAGACAGAAACAGTGAGGAAAGTAGATAGATAAGTAGAAAAGAAAGAGAGGATGTGGAGAGAGATAGAAAACTATTTCATGCTTGTCTGTGAACTTTGCATGAACCGACAGAAATAATGTGACAAGCCTGTCCCTCCTTCCACTAGATTTGCTGTATGCATAGGTGTGTGATATGTGTGTGTCTGTGAATCCCTGTATGTGTGTGAACTCTTTATATTGCTTTTGATGTGTGTGTATGTGTGTACATGTGTGCCCTAACAGATAGAATAGGATGATGATGATTTGAAATGGAGTTTGGCCTGTGCGTAATTATGATCATCTATCTTTATGCCCCGCCAGCATATCATATCATATCACATCACATCATCTCTCTTTCTCAGGAGCGCGCGCACGCACGCACACACACACACACACACGCAAATTGAAAGTAGTAAAAGCTGACTGTTTGCTAGTGATGACTTAGATGATGATGGGCTCAGATGGTGTGCTGATTTATTTGTTACTGCTTGTCTGATGTCACATATTATAAAACTGTGCACGTCTGTGTTTGTGTGGATTTGTGCACATTCACTGTGTACTAGTTCTACTCCGGAAGTGTACGTTTGTGTGTTCATGGGTGCGTCTATGATGTATGTATATGCCTGCTTGTTTGCATGCTTATGTATGCAGCTTGTGTGTGTTTTGTGTGTGTGTGACAGACATTATTTGATGCAGATTAGTCAGTGTACTCAGATTGCAGGCTGTGTCTCAAAGGCTGATAGACAAATGAATTTGATTTGCTAATGTAATCAAACTAATAAGAAAAACAGCAATGGGCTGCTGAGCGCAAATCTCATGACTTCAATATTTGCTTTTTCACACTCACTTTTACTTGAACATCTATTTAGTGAGAGCATTTTATGATTTCATTTTTTTCAGAGATTGGAATCAAAATGATTAAAATTACTTTTTAATCAGAGGCTCTAATCTGAAACTGACCAGAAAAAACAAAAACTAATTTTCATTGGACACCACTTTTAAAATCAGTGTCATTCTTAATATTAAGGTAATTCACTTGTTAAAAGTGCTGATGTTAGTAAAGGTGCTGTTGGTGATGTAATCATATTTTCTTTATGCACACCACTCCACTATCATAGGCTGCCACTCTTCAAGTGACTTTTTTATTTTTCACTTTAAATTCAGTCGGTCTGATATGGCGTGTCACACGTGAACACAGCGACAGCTGGTAACATTTGTGAGGCAAGTTGTGTGTGCATGTATGTGTGTGCATGTATGATGTGTCAGGTTGCTTGACTCTAAAGGCATAAGGTGTGTGTCACCACCAAGGTGTGACCTGATAGAAGTAACACCAGTGTTACAGTATGTGTTTTTAAAGCAGACACCTAAGGCTTTGCATGTTTAAGTGTCATTATAGGCACACTGTCATGGAAACACTGTCAACATGGTGATGACAAATCACAGGGCATAGGACAGACAGGACAGCCAACACAGACTGAACTGAATTTGTAGGTGAATCTGTGTGTGTGTTTTCATCAAAACACACATTTTTATACAAAAAACTTCTTTCGCAAGACCAGAATCACAACATACATAACAATTCAGAGACCCTTTACAACTTAGATCAGATATAATGTTTATCTATATATTTATTGTAATGTAGATAGGCACTGCATCCTGTAGTGATAACATCAGTATATTATAATACGACTATTCATCTGCTCTTATCCAGACTATCCCTCAGTTGTATTATATTCAAACACAGCATTGTAAGTTGGTGGGAAATAAGTTCATTTTATGATATGTTGTTTATTTTTCATGCTAAAAAATCCTCCTTGACTGATCTCACCTTATTAAAACTATAAACACTACTTTGACACAAACACAGGGACAAAAAGAAAAAGTAATAAGATGGAAGAAAAGCTATGCATGTTTTCCCTCCAAATGTTTTCTCATATTGATTCCATGCATCCAATACCCACAGGCTTAATCCAATAAAGAAAGCCCAACTTAATCCAACCATTAAGCTCAGATATCAAATATTCTTTTCATAATTTGATTTCATCAATATTTGTTTTCATCTGCAAACAGGAGTGTGTTTGTTTGTATGGGCTGCAAGAGGAAACCATGGTTGTGGTCTACTGGAAAATAGGATGTCTCTCATGCACAAATGTGGACAATGGACACACACACACACACACACACACACACACACACACACACACACACACACACACACACACACACACACACACAGCAAAAACACATTCTTGAAGACATCAACTTCTAAATGTATTATGTAGCTAAGGGATGAGCAGAAATGGAAATCAAACACGTACTAGAGAGCACAAAAGAAACCAAATTGACCAAAGCAATGAATCAGATTCTACTAAAGTCATATTCATGAGATGATCTCATTAGACTCTTATTTAAAAAAAAGGGCAGAGTCAGATATATCACTTCAAAGAAGACAAAGTGCTGTCAGTTGTGCTTCCTTTCTTCTTTATCTGAACTGGCTGAAACAGGTTTGTTACATTTTCAGGCCAATAAAGCCTCTTGAACTGAATTGAACATAAATGTTTACTGTTAACATTTCTTACGTGTTTGAATAATTGGCGCTTACAGTAATAGTTACAATTTTGATTGATTGATTTACGCAACAGTTTATATGATGAGATACTTTATGAGAAAATAGATTTGATAGCTTGAATATTTCTGAATTTCTCTGCAATTACTGGAATCTTCTACCATGCAACTAAACTTTTAAACCTTAAAACTTTTTTAAATCTTAAAAATTTTAAAACCTTTCACCTTTGCATGTTATGCCTATAAAGGAATGCTTGGACACAGCAATATGAATGTTTTTATCTCTTTACACTGTGCTGAATGTGTGTGTCTATGTGAATGGACTGTTTGTTTGTGTGTTACTGTAAGAAGGCACCCAGCATGCTGTGACTGTCAAGGTGAACTAGCCTTAGCCGACAGAATGGGGGCAAATCTGCTTGTGTGTTTGTGTGTATTTCTGTGTATGTGCTTTCATGAGTTTACATGCACATGTGAACCCAGACCAGCCTTTTTATTGCAGAGGGTAATGGCACTGAGAGGGACAGACAGACTGGAAGATGAAGTAGGGGAAGAAATTAGGCCAGGTGGAGGCAATATTGTTTCAGAAGTTCCATGCCAATAAAACCCATTGATGTAACAATCGGAAAAAAAATAAAGTGTGTGTGTGTTTGTGAGAGTGGTTTGTTGAGAGATATTTCTCTTCTGATTTACCACTCTATGACCCAAAGCCCAACAACCTCTTTGCTGATTGATGACAACACCCGACTTAATAAGGGGGGCCAGGGAGTGACATCATCACTGGTCTGGGCTTTTACATACCTCTAACACACAGACACATGCACATACACAGACACATGCACACACGCACGCACGCACGCACACACACACACAGTACTGTTCTGCATCTCAAAAATTTTATAATGTGTGTCAGTGTTAATTTAGAGAGCTGCACTTCCAGAGTCAAGGTTGTGAGTATCCATGTGCGTAAATGTGTGTGTGCATGTGTGTGTTTGTGTGCGTCTTTGTGAGAGAGAGTGTGTGTGTGTGTGTGTGTGTGTGTGTGTGTGTGTGTGTGTGCATGCAGAGGTTCCCCTTGGCTGCTGAGACTCAACATTTGATTTGCTAAAAGGAGTAGGACACTTCTATTAATCAATATTTGCTGACTGACTGGGTGCCTTTCTGGCTGACTGACTGGCTGTGCAGTTACTTGACTGACTGATTGGCTAACTAACTGACGGACTATCTGGTAGTGTGAATGACCAACTGCTTGACTGGTTGACTAAATCTCTAAGTGAAAACCATTTATAACATGACCAAAAGAGAAAGAGCACAGAAGAACAACAGCAGAGGTAAAGATTTAGGGAGGCTTTGCTCATTGGGTGCCTGACGTAATATGTAATAATATTATATTATAATTTTCCAATGTTAGACAAAAGGCATTTTTGAATAAGCTGTTGATCAGACCGTTTCAAAATCTATAAACCATTCAATAAACCCAATCACTGTATCTGTGGAGACATACAGACAGACAGAACCAAAGAGAAAGACAGTGACGGTGGCTGGCTGGGGCAATGCAATAAGAGGGGAGATGGGAGGCGTGGGAAGGGATAGGGGTTGAGAGATGAGGTTGACTTGATAATGAAGAGGTTAAGGATACCAAGGAGAGAGAGGGTAGGAGGTCAGGTCAGAGAGAGAGGGATAAAAGGAGGGAGAGGCAGAAAGAGACAGAAGTAGAGAGAGAAAGAAAGAGGGAGGTCACACAGGAGGTTGAAAGAGGTGGGGGATATTTAGCCATCGGGTCAGAATAGTATTGTGTTAAAGGCTCTTTGGGAGTATCTAGGTTATACTAAGGTAATGTATGTGACCTCCCTGCTTTCCATTCTCTTCCCATTTCCTACACTTTTCTTCTCTCACCTTAGCCTTGTATGTTTTATTTCAAAACTCCTCTTCAGTTCTCCATTCTTCTTAATCCTAATTCACACCCATAAGTAGTAAAAGGAAGAAAGAGAAAAGATAAAAAGAGGCCAATAAAAGACTACAGCAGACTGAAAGATAGAGAGAAGCATGCAGAACATGAGGCAAGAGGACTTCCCTCATCACCTACTATCCCATCACCACCACGGCCACCCAAACCCCTTCTCCCATATCTCCATAAAGGGCGATTAAATGAATAGACAGACAGCAACCCCGTCCCTCTCCTCCACCTCCCTTCCCCAGTTTTTACAGCTCAATCATTCTGTGTTACTGCAGACACATAGACCGCTTATCCTGAGTGTCAAAATTGAAAAGGGAACGAAAGAAAGAGAGAGAGGGAGAAAGACTGTAAGAAATGAAAGAGCAAGTAAGAGGAGATAGGGAAGGAAGAGAATAGTGGAGGGGAAGTGGGGGGTGGCCCAAGAGCAATTTCTTCCTTGAATAAAGAAATAATGGGGGAGGGGGTTGTAAAAAAGCACTAATGGCAAGGCCCCTCGTTCTGGTAAAAAAGACTGTGTTATAGGTTCAGACTCTCGTTCGTTGATTCATTCACTTGTTCATTCCTTGCTCTTTCGTCAAGTCAAGTGCTCGCCTGTCTGTCTTTCTCTTTTGTGTCCGCAAGTCTAGATAAGAGCTGCTGGCATGACTGCCCAGTAGTCATTTAGTTATTATGTAGAGGGAGAGAGTGACAAAAAAAGAGGGAGAGAGAGAGTAAAAGAACAGAAAAGAGAGGATGAAAAGACTAATTCTACAGACAGATAAATGGCTCATTTTGAATGGCCTTTCTTTCTTTTAATTCACTCGCTCATTCGCTCCTGTTTAAATATTTTCCTCTTCCACTCACTTGACTGCTCCTGGTTCCTCCACACACACACACACACACACACACACACACACACACACACACACACACACACACTAGCTATTAAATTGAGATCTTCTCTTCCCTAATCCATATTATTGGACGCCAAAGCCTTTCTTGCCCTCTGAATAACAACTCGGACAATATTTCCACATACCCACAGTTTTCTGAGAATGACGTATATACGTATCTTCTAAATGTTTGAATCAGCAAAAAGACTTCTACGTAATACTGTGTTTGCATGCTTTTCATCTCTCTATTTGACACACATGTCCGGTGTGTGAGGTGCACATTTGTGATTGTGTCCCATTCCTTGTGGGACAACAAGAGACATACACTGGGTCCGAAACCTCATTTTCTTCTCCTAATAACATATCAAATGTTTGCATATAGGCCATATCAGTATGGAAATTAGCCTGCACACACTCATCCACACACAGCTTTAGAATAAAAGAACCAATGAAAGAGATATGTGTGTATATGTGTGTGTTGTCACAAGTCTCTAAGGTTGGGTGTGTCAAACATGACTAGCAACACACACACACACACACACACACACACACACACACACACACACACACACACACACACACACACACACACACGCATAGCCTAGTCTTGTTATCCGGGGGCCTGTCTTGCAGGCAGCCTCTCTAACGCTGAGTGATGTTTAAATTAGTTTACAATTTAGCCTCCTCGCTATCCGCAGACGGCTCTTAACTCAGTGTGTGTATGCGATGTGTTTTTGTGTGTGTGTTTGTGCGTGTGTGAGCGTAACAAATTGTTGCCAGTACGGCAGACATCTAATGACTTCAAATTAGCTGCCTGGCGCTCGCCTTGACACGTTGTTACCACTGTTAGCAGCCTGTGTGTGCATGTATGCGCGTATACGTGTGTGTGTGTGTGTGTGTATGCAGCGCAGCCATATCATGAGGCATAAATTGGCTTCACCTCTCCTCTCTCTGTCTTTTTTCTCTTTGTTTCTCTGTCTCTCTCCATCAATTTGATTAAAAAAATTACTGTAGCATGGCGAGCAGAGACGTGTGCAGGTGTGTGTTCACATGCACACCCCGTACACACGCACGCACGCACGCACGCACGCAGGCACACACGCACACACACACACGTCTGCAAAAAGGTTAACAAGTCTATTCTATTCAAGACTTAAGTCATTGTAGACTCTTCATTGTTTGCCTTGTGTCTTGTGTGTGTTTTTGTAGGAGTCTGATAAAGAATGTTGAGGAGGCGTACTTCTTTCTGACAATCCTTTACACCCTAAGTGAACAGTAGCTCCCCTTCTGTGTGTACACGTGTGTGTGTGTGTGTGTGTGTGTGTGTGAGAGAGAGAGTATTAGATCAGTGTTCAGTGGTGTAAACAATGAGGATTTCATAAGGTGTTCACATCAGACACACACACACTTGGAAGATGAAGAATTCTATCTTTCTCTGTGAGCAGTGGATTGCCTTTCTCGTTCATCTAATCACACCATCTTCTCTCCTCCACCAAGCAATCGTTGCGCTTCACTCCCTTCACACACACACATGCACGCACGAACGCAGGCACGCACGCATACACAGCGCACATAACCAGGCTAACTCAGTCCATTCACCTATAAAAGTAGTGATCAAAAGAAAAGGCAAGCCAAATGCAAAACAATACATTAAATATACACCATGTATATGTATTTGCGTGTATCTGCAAGTTCCTTTTGTGTATGAATGTATTACACAGTAGGTACATTCCAAAGATATGGATTAAAAGAAAAAGAATAAAATACTAGAATGCAGGACAGGGAGATTAAAGGAAATGATATAAGTATTGGAATAAGGTTATATGTTGTTTTGAAAGAGAAAAATAAATATTCAAAGGGCTATACATGGTATATGGATCAATACATATGTCTGCTTACTGTCCATATGGCAGCACATTGATCAATACTCTAACAAGAAGCAATGTATATTCCCATCTATTTTTTCCCTTTCTGTATTTTCACATTTATTGATAAGATATATTATATATCATTTGGAGACACTGTTATCCAATGCCATTGACTTTATTGTTATAGATTTACGCAGCATGACTGAGAGGTATTTATGCCTTTAATCTGGTGCCTTCCCCCTATACTCTCACAACCCCCTATACTTTTTGAGCAGTGGCAGCGCGGTAATTCTATTCTATTCTATAACCATATTTCCAGTCGACAATGGGACTAATCTTTGTGCTAATCTGTCTTAATCTGAGGCACAGCTCGTCCGTCCTCTCTGCTGTCCCAGCAGGCTCCCTCACTAAAACCAAAACCAGATTATAATTTTTATCTCATACGTCTCGCTACCTGTGTTCCTCTTCATGTTACCTTCCACGACCACATGCATTTGTCATTTTCAGTATTGCTCTTTTCCTCTCTTTTGTTTTCTTATTTACTTATGTTTGGGTTTATTTATGTATCTTGTCATTATTTAAAGTTTCTCCTTTTATGGGTCAGATCCAATTTTAAGAGAGAAAAGGAGTTAGTTTAAACAGATTAGATTCTTCTGTTTTGTTGATTGGCCTGTAGAGTGACAATTTTGTGCTACAGGCTAAAACAGACATCACATTCTGCTGTATATATCAACATCTATTCAATGCTTCATCAATTGAATAATAATTATTATATTAAGATTGTTACCACACAAAAATATGAATTAATCACTTCATTGTGACTTAAAACAATTACATTTACCTTAAAAAATGTCCTGTGCCCATATACACATTGCGTCTCTTGTAAAACAATACAAAACCTAAACAAAAACATAAATAATAATAATAATAAAATAATAAACAAAATAAAACCTTGTTCTACACAGGTGAAGGTAGATATTTACTCATATTATCCTTGCTGTGTATTTTTATGACATTTTTGGGATTGTGACTTGTAATACCAGTACATACATAGTTCACCAGAAGGCTAAAGCTGTGTTTTTCAAAGGGTTTTGCCACACACACACACACACACGCACACGCACACACACACACACACACTCACACACACACACATATACATATTGAATGTAAGGGGATTGGACTGTTTGGTTTAAAAGGTCATAATATGTGGGGGTGTATGTTTGTGTGTGTGTGTGTGAAGGTGTGATACCAGTGAGAGCATTTGGTTGGTCAGGTGGAGTCAACAGTTCATACTGTCTGAGTGGATTAGGGTGAAAGGTCAAGCCTCAGTACCAGGTGTACTTGTGTGTATGTCAGTCTGCTTGAACTGCAATTGGAGCAGCTGATTACAACCTTTTACTCTGCCAATGTTCACATCATCTGTGTCTATCGTGGTGTTTGTATAAAATCTCCTGTACTCTGGAATTGTAAAATAAAAACAATGTATGTATGAACCTATTTGTGTGTATACTGCCACAACACGAAACCACGTTAGGCTCAATGTCTAAATCAGGGTTGAGCAGATGCTTTTTTCTTACCTGGGATATGTTTGGCCCAGCCGATGTTGACCACTAGTTCTCTGTCCGCCAGGTCACACAGCGTAGTCAGGGCCTTGATGTCGCTGTCTGGTACTGTTGGGTCAGGCATGGCGTAAATCTTCTCTGGCTCGGCCACCAGCAGGTGAGAGACGATTTTGTTATCTGCAAGGCAGCCAAAGGCAACTGACATGACCACCAGACAAGGAGAAAGACACAGAGACAGAGAGATGGTGAATTTTTGCCGTGTTAGGCTGCCAGCTGTTCCACACCAATCTGGTGCAAAAAATGTGTAAGGTCATATGCAAAATCCATTATAACATGGCTTGCTAGATAACACATACATATCTTAAAGTATGTCCACATGTAGCAAAAAAGTAGCTGTCATAACCATTAGACTAGTAGAAATAAACACAGACATGTTGCAACACATTATACATTTCAAATCAAAGTGTCCATCACACAAATCATGATGTGAGATCCATTATATATGCAGCATTATATACATTATATATGTGTGTGTGTGTTTGTGTATATTGTATTGTATACAAAATTGAATATGTACAAATAGAATAATGTTAAACTTGTTTGCCACTCTGAAAAATCTTGGAATGTATAAAAATTTAAAATGGTCAAACAACACACTTTTCAAAAGCACCAAAAGGAATGTAAGTTTAAAAGTACATTTTTTACATTATTGGAAGTCATTTTTTACATTATAACTTTAGTGTATACAGTTATTATATAGTAGCCTATATTATAGTTGAGATACTTCAAGGTGTGATTAAAGGTGATAACGGCTGTTGATTCATGTTTCTTAAAACACTGTCTTTTGTATCACTGCCTTAAGAAGCCTCCGTGATACTACATACAGAAGGGAAAGATAATACTGAAAGCCAAACAGCTCAGCTGTTAATAGTGACATGTGGTGATGAGATCTCTATGGTCCATTAGTAACAGACTGATACCCTGCTTCCAAATTAATCCACTGACTAATCAAGCATGGGAATAATAACAGAGGATAGAAGAGCAAAGAGAGGAGTGAGGGATTATAGAAAATAGAGAGGAAGATAAGTAAAGAAAAAAATGTGAGAAGATAGACAGGTAGAAATAGAGTCATGGACAGATTGTAAAAGACAGACAGGAAGAGTCGAGAGAGCGACAGCTAGATAGAGATAAACAGCAAAGGAGAGTGAAACAGAGTTGGGGGGATGAGTTGTGTATTGATCTAACACTCTCCACCCAAATTCCACACATACACACGTGCACGCACGCACGCACACACACACACACACACACACACACACACACACACACACACATGCACCATGTACACATGTACATAGATATATTCTTCCCATCCTCTTCCCTCCAGCTCCAGGGTCGTTTGAGCCAAACCAATCCCAGTCACACTGCAGTATCTGTGGGTAAATCTTATTTAATGTTTCCCTAATTAGAATCAATGGAAGCCCATTTCTAAACCCTGGGCTATTGTTCTGTTCTCACACAATCAATGGGGACGCTGAGGCTAGGGATTGGGCTTCAGATAGATAGGCTGTGTGCGTGTATCTGAGCGAGAGACAGAGGGACAGAATTTTTTTTTGTGTGTGTGTATTGACTGTGTGAGAAAAGAAGAAGACATACTCAGGCAGTCTATATCAACACTATATACTGTATTTATTCATTTTTTCGGCAGAGAGATATTTGTTTTCATACATAAATTAAGGAAATGGTGTAATTAGGAACTACAGCCTGAATAACTATTTAGAGGGTAACTTGTAATTCCAATTACTCATGTTGAAACTCTCTTCCAAAATGTGTCAAATGCCTGATAAAAAAATAACAGGACTAAAGAGTTAAGTGTATCTAAACTTGTTTTAAGAAAGTCTGTAGCCCATCAGTGAAAACATTTAGTTAGCTGAAACACACATGCTCTGTGTATGCAAACACATACATTAAACACAGACACACATATTATACACAGACTCATATTATCCCATCATTTAAATGATTAGTAGTGCAGAAATCCCGGTAAGCTGTTGTGCAGCCATTCAGCATATTGGCCTAAAGCAGAATATGCTTCAGCTTTAAGCAAAATGGGCTTTGGGGACCAAGCTGCTAAACACTACTCCATCTGCACTGCACTGCATGTGTGTGTGTGTGTGTGTGTGTGTGTGTGTGTGTGTGTGTGTGTGTGTGTGTGTCATGTGTGTGAGCAGACGCTTAGCTAAAGAGCTAACTCTAGTTTGATGTGGTTGCCAGATTGGATTTAATCCGGATTAGGGTTCTGGCTGTTCCCCCTCCCTTCTTCTCCACTTCTCTCCACCTCTGAGAAACCTTCTCATTCATGCTCAGTCTCTCCCTCTCTCTCCACCTGTCTCTCTGTCACTCTCACTCACTCTCTCCCTTGTTAATTTTTCAATCATCAGGCTTTGGCAGTGGTTTTATTCTTTAAAAAATGCAGTCAATCCAGCCGGAGCTAAATGAATACCTTTATAGTGAAATATTACACATATAAAATGTTATGACCCCAAACTGGTAGCAGTAGAGATAAGGAGATAAACTTGGTCCCAAACAGATGGGCTTCTCACTACCCTGTGTCTATTTATGTGTGTGTTTAATTTCTTTTTACTGTCCAACTGTCATTAGGATACAAACTGATGGAAAGGCAGTCCCTTGTACTTCGGATCTCTGAACGATTCTTGTCTATTACATGAACACTGTCTGCACATAACAATACAATATGCTAGAATCTGAATGTTTTTGTTTATTTCCAAGGATTTTCCTTGTGCACTGTCCATAGTATGTCCTTCCTTCTGCACACTATTTTTGATACTGTTGTCACTGTAGCACAATTGTCAATTTGTAGAGTATGAGTTACTGTGCACCAAGGACAGTATGTAAATGTCTGTCCTTGAAAATCACTGCTCAACCTCTAAGAGAAAAGGGCTATTACATATACTGTTACCACTCAGAGATTGTGTGTGTATGTGTGTGTCTATTCTTACATGGCTTCTTGGGGGGCAGAGCCAGCTGTGGGTTCAGGTATGGACTGTTGTCGGCATCTATCCGACGTTTATACTTCTGTCTCCCGCCACGAACCCTGTCGAGACGAACACCTGTAAAAAATGACAGAAGAAATTTATTAATACACTGTGTGTGACACTGAAACTTTTGAACTCTTTTGACTACTTAACACAAAGACAAGGAATATAAATACATTTAAAAATAAAATATAAATAGAGAGAGTGGAAATGAGATGAAAACATCATTGATTGATTGGATTCATTGGATTGAAAGAAGATTACATATGATGCCTGGGAGTAAAGTTGTGATAGTTGTGCTGTTTCTGCAGCGCATACATGGGTGTGTGTCTGTTTTGCAGAAACTTTTCCCTCTTTTATTCTACAACAAGACTAAATTAAAGGGACACAATTGAAGTAAATAGTCTCTCTCTCTCTCTCTCTCTGTCTCTTTGGCTTTCTGACTTACTATTTTCCTGTCTCTTGCCCAATCTCTGTCTCTCTCTTTCTGTCTCGTTAATTAATTGACACAAAGGAGTCCTAATTTAATTAGGCCTATCTCTCAGGGGATTGGATGTTACCGTGGTTACCACTTAAAGATGGATAAGGTAGAGAGAAGTGTCATGGACCCTGGAGGAGGAGAGAAGAGGAATCTGAAAGGGCTGTCAAATGTTTTTAAACGAACCCAAGGCAATTATTTGTTTTTACCATTCAGAAATAAAATCCTGCTCAACAGAGAAGAACACCATCTTCAGATCTTTCATCAACAGATGGTCTAGGGAAAAATATAAGCTAATATTGAACACACCATGAACAATGTCACACTTCTTGTATAGTGTTTTACTCTCTAACAGCACCACTGATTTGAAGGGTTTTCCTCATTCAAAGTGCATCTTAAATGGTAAGGATTTATATGTATATAAAGAGAGAAAAAGAGCGAGAGGAGGGGGCAAAAAGAGTGAGAAAGCAAGAGAGAGATTTGCTAACACAGAGAGATTTAAATCCTCTGAAAAATGTGCTGACCATGACCGAGACAACACACCTAAGAGATTTAACAGGGAATGACTTCCTATTGGCAGCAAAGAAGAAAAAATGTCAGGGAGCATGTGTTTGCATTCATCGACATTTGTAAGTGCTTGAAAATGCATGTGTTTCCCTGTTTTTGTTTGTATTGCGTACATGTGCACATTTTGGTGGCTGCTTTTATTCAAACCATCTTGCAGTAATGTGAGTGTACACATTTTTCTATAGAAATGTAGTCATTTAGAAACCTCTAACTGACTCAGGCAGCAGTCAACCCAGTGAACTGAACACGACATGCATGTGTGCGTGTGTTTGTGTGCGTGCTTGAGACGAAAATAGGTAGACAGAAGGGCTGACAGTCCAGGTACAGTGGGGGGGACTGTGTCAGCAAACGGTCAAGAAACTCTTAACACCAGGGGGTACAAACCCACTCACACATAGTGTCTTTCTCTCACACACACACATTGACACAACATCTATTTTTCTCTAACCCACACATCCATGTTGTGTTTGGGTAAGCCCTGACAACCAGCTTGCTCAGTGACTACCTGGGTCATTGGTTGGTCAGAAGAGGAGAGGGAGACCGAGAGAAAGCAGAGACAGAGTATCAGAGCAAGAAGAGCATCAGAAGCAAGACAGAAGGTGGAAGGTGAAAGAAAGTGTTTGATCAGAAGCTTAAGTCAATAGGTAGGTGTGTCACTGTGCTGAATGGCTTCATACAGTCTAACCTCAGATTCAAACTAAATTCAGCGAGAAATGAACTATAATTTGATGCAGGTATCAAAATGTGAATTTGGGCAAACATCTGTTTCCCATGTCTGTACTGTAGCATCACTAGTTTTATTACTGACTATAGCACGCACACTTTTCCCCTATCACACAAACTCTCAATTTTTCACTTTCTCTTTTCCTTATACCTAAAAGACCCAGTGCTGTGTTAAGCTCACTTTATAAAGAGCCCTCTCTAACTACCTCATCTATTTTCCACAAAATTAACTCTCTCTCAGCACTGATTAATGATCAAATCTAAATGAATCAAATTAAAAATCGAAAATTATATTTCCAAAGCCCACAAAAACGAGACAGGAGGAAGCTAGTGGGAGAGCGAGAGTGCTCTACCTCCTCTTAACAAATGAGCCTTCAAGTCATAAAGTATGGGCAAGAGAAGAGAGGAGGGAAGGAATGAGAAGAGGAGAGGAGAGGAAAAGGGTCAGGGGAGAGAAAATGTAAGAATGAGAAAAAATTAAAATGGAACGTGGAAAAAGTAGCGGCGAGGGAAGAACTAACTATTTTAACAGGGAATGGGTAAGAAATCGAATAAAAAGGCCAGATAAAAGAAATACATTTTGATAAAAAGTGATGAAAGGCATGAAAGGAAGTGTGGATAAAAAAGAGGAGAGAGGAGTAGAGCACAGGTTGTGAAATAAGAGGAGAAGGGGAGGGGTAAGTAATGGGCTGGTAAACAAAAGAAGAAAGGACAGTGAGAAAAAATGAAATGAGAGTGAAAAGGAGGGATGAAGTGAAGGCTAATAAAAGAAAATTAGATAGGAATAGAATAATGAGAGAAAGATCCATGAATGAAAAGAGGAAATCCACAGAGGTTATACGCCTTAATTATGTGCTTTAATTATTATGTCAACTAACAGTACACCTCTACACAGTCTATTTCACACACACACACACACACACACACACACACACACACACACACACACACACACACACACACACACACACACACAGTGACAATGATGAAGGTGAATCTTTCCTATCGTGGGAATATTACTATCTGTCAATAGCATGATCCGCACTGATCACATCAGCATAGATTTTACACTGCACTTGCGTTACTCTGTGTCAGCATGTGTGTGTGTGTGTGTGCGAGTGTGTTTGAACAATTGAGGGATTGCGAGCAAAATGCCTTTGACACCTAAGTGCTTTTGAAGAGAGAACCGTCAAGCATGGAGAGAGAAATGTAGAATAGAGAGGAAAAGAGAAAAGAGAAGACATGGGGAAATGGATTGATTTCAGATGGTCAATGATATGATAAGAGAATGAGAGGATGAAAAAGGGCGAAAACAGGAGTGAGGGATAGAGTGGAAAAAGCAGTAGGAAGACAAATAGAATGATTTATTTCTGTTGATGACAGCAAAGAGAAAGAAGGACAACAAAATGCACAAGAGGAAGAGAAAATTTAAAGAGGCAGAGATGAGAAGAAGAAGAAGAAGGAGAGAGTAGTTTTATGGTAATTGAAGTTTAACAGGGTTGAAGTCGCTCTTCCACCTTAGACCAGGTTATCTCCTTATGTTTCTGTGTGTGTGTGTGTGTGTGTGTGTGTGTGTGTGTGTGTGTGTGTGTGTGTGTGTGTATTTGCGAGTGTGTGAGTGAAACCGCAGTGTTGATGTAATAACATAAAGGGTTTTCCTATGTGGGTTTAACAACTGATGGGTGAGTAGATTGTTTAAGACAACAGACCCATTTAAATCTAAAGTGTGTGTGTGTGTGTGTCTATGAATCATTTTCATATGAGGAAGAAGTAGAAATAACAAGAGACAGAAACATATCTGCATTTAGCTACAGGAATCCCAGAATATGGATTATTTTGTGGTGTTACTGGTTGGTTCAGACCACTGTCAGAGTTAAAATAATTATTCTTTCATAATTGTTATGTTCAAATCTAAAAAATAAATAAAAAGGACACTAGAGAGCTCAAAGAAAACAATAAAAAGGAGGGGTGGAGGGAGTGTGTGTAGTGTCATGCAGTGACGTTGTTTAGACCAGAACAGATCAGAACAGCAGTGCCTTAGGCAGCGGGCAGGTGGCTGTCACTGGTGTGTGAATATGTGTGTGTATTTGTGTGAATGTGGGCATGTGTGTGAGACCATGTGAGGTCTCTAAAAAATGTTTCCTTTTCCACATTATTGGCCCTTTTTCTTTGAAGGCTGTGTATACACTGATACTACAAATGAGGGTATATAATCGAAAGTCTTAGTTTTTTATAATAGTAATATGACACATGAGAGTGTTTTTATGGAATTTGTGTGAGGGTTGGATAAAACCGTTGTTGTGAGCTGTCAAATGCAACTGAAAACAACAGCTACATTTTGCTATTACATAAATTGCCATTCCTAAACAGTCTTTCTGCCTCATCTTCTCTGCTCTCTAGACAAACAGAAAGAAAAGTATATGTGAAAGAGTATGTGAAAGAGAGCGGACCACTTAGGCAGATCTCTCGTCACAGTATTTCCATTATCGCTCCTTTCTAGCTGGGATGCAACCAGATGCCAGTCACACACACAAACACTCACTCAGGACAGACGCTACAGGGCCACATTTAGCTACAAGTTTCCCATGGGGGAACACCAGACGCCACCAGTTGTCTGGCGCTCCCCTCCTCTATTTCCCTGTCCTCTCCTCTTGTCTCCTCACCTCTCCCATCACTTGCTCTTTCCCCCTCTTTATCATCACTTTCATTCTTTCTTGCCTTCTTCTTGTATTTTCCTCTTGCACTATTTCCCAATCATCCAATTATATTGATCCACAAAATGTATTTTCCTTAATTTTCTTTCTTTTTTTTTTTTTACCTTTTTAATCATAGATATCTTTTAGGAAATATGTCCTTTATAAGAGACAAATTGTCTTGTGTTTTGTATGCGAACATGTGTTGGCCAGCCGTCTTGACTGTTGTGTCTATGACTGAATGTGTGTGCAGCAATAAGATTGGATAGCAGCAGTCAGGACTGTTGAGCATGAAGCGAGTTATGATGCATACTGCCAGCTGTTTGTAGACACCATACACACACCAACACTCACACAGACTGAAGCCTTCCACCCGATCTCACTCATTAGGTCTTAGAGGCCGTGGGAGCATGGCCAAAGTTGGCACGAGCTGTTGTGTGCATGTGTGGGGCAATGTGCCAAGGTTTATATTTGCAGTCCGTGGAATGTCTCTCTAGTAGTCTACCATCTGAATCCAGCTGACCGTTTACGGCAATATAGAGACAAAGGCTTTGGTTTTGGAACCAACATATTCTGTCTGTTTAACCATGATTCATCAGACGTGCCATCATCAAAGCTGCTATGTTGTAAGGGAGCAAATATGACCAAATGTACAATGTACATGCATACTGAATATTGCTGGCTTCTGGTCAGTGTGTTTCTGCCAAAGCCTTTCATGTTCAAATGTCTGATCTGTGTTTTGTATTCTATTCATGCCAATTGTACGCATTACTGCTGAATTTGAATGCATTATGTCTGTCTTGCTTTGCCAGTTGTGTACAAATAGAAATAACTGTGACAGCTACAGCGTTATTATGTTTGCTTGTTTTTTAACTTGTCAAATAAATTATAAAATGTATTTTCTGAGGTAAGCATTTGTTAAAAAAATCACTTTAACCCTCTCCTGTTTCATTGCTTTTTTTTAAAACCCTTTACCTGCAATAATACCTCTTTCCTCTCACTCCCTCCCTCCCTCTCTAGGCAGATTTAAACCCCGCCCCTGTGACCTTTCAGTCTTCAGCTGACGCATCATTATGACCCCATTAAAAATGGACAGACAGCCATTGCCAGAGGGGTAGTTCTCATAATATAGTCAGGCCTTTTAATTGCCTTGCTCCAGAAATTAGCTGCTACATATTGGTGGGTGAGTGCCCCATCTTCATTCCTTCCTTCAGTTTACCCCTTGCTCGTTTACTCTTGTCTTCTCCTCTCCTCTGGGTGAGAAACGTTCAATATTCCACACAGACAGGTATGTGTGTGTGCATGTGTGTTGTCACATGACCAGGTGTGTGTTTAAGAGATCATGTAAAGAAAAGGCTCCGATCTGAGTTGGTTAACTGACCCTCTAGCCTTTTGTTCTCCTCTCTCTTTACATCACACACACACACACACACACACACACACACACACACACACACACACACATTCTTCCTTGCTGCCTCACTTGCTCTTGCTCTTCATCTCACCCTATCTGTCTCCCACGGCGACAAAGCTAATTTGAGGCAGATCTTGCCCTAAGGGGTAAACTATAGCATCTACACACACACACACACACACACACACACACACACACGCACTCTCTCTACTTCATGTCCTCCAACCCACTTCCCACCCCATCCCACTTCACCCTTACCACTTTATCTTCACCTTTCTCCTGTGAGCTAGCCCCTGACAACCACAGTTAGCTCTGATGCTAACTGATTTAGCCACTTACCATTATCATCTATGCAATTCTGCTGCAACGATGCGTACACCCAGGAGGGTGTACATAAAGCACAGTAGGCAATGTTTTTAAATAGTGTCTGTGCAAAAGCTTGTTAGTTGAGAGTGATACATTTTTATCCAGGTAGGATGACAATTGCTTTGTCATTCTGTATATTGCTCTTTACAATGATGAATGTTGTTGTCAGTCCAGACAAGGTCTTTGTTTATATTTTAGCAATGTTCATTTTTCTTTATGGGTAATGTTTCAGTTCAGCTGAGTCCTCTCCAGTCACACCACTGCATTACAATGGGTTTGAGTCAGGCTTTCTATTTTAGAATAATAATTCAAGTGGAAGTTTCAGGTGTTATGAAGTATATCCGCAGCATGCACTAGTTTGAATAAAAATAACAATATGTACTGTATATTATATATTATAAACTAATATCTCCAACAGAATAAAGCAAATACAGTTTTTGATCTTTGTCCTAGTTCAAAAAGAGTGAAAATTAGAAAATATAAGTAAATGGAAGTATCACTCTTCTAAATTACCCTTATTCATATGTAGAGTGGGACCTTCTGTATTAAATTTCCACCCACCACAACAAATGAGGTGGCTGTGGTCTGTCATGTTGATGTATATATATGTAGGCCTATGTGTGTGTGCGTGTGTGTGTGTGTGTGTGTATGTGTGTGTGTGTGCACAATATATGTGTGTTGAGCATAGGCTGTATAAAAGGAAGCAGGGAAGCAGCGGCAAAAAAAGGTAGCATGGTTTTGCTCTTGTGGGCAAACCACATCTTTAAAAATAATTGTTCACATTATAATCTCAGTTAAAATATATTTAACAGTGTTAAAAGGTATTGATGACAGAAATAATATTCTCTTGCAAATGAGGGCTTTTTGGGGAGTTTATCGGATGTGATTTCTGTGTCCAGTAGGAGGCTGCAGTCTGAGCAGTGTGAATTCTTGGAGCGGCCAATAATACATGCATTTACTTTTATGGTATTTGTGGCCATACACACATATGAGAGAGAGAGGGGGTCTAGTCTAGTTTTAGATTAATGAAAGTTTTACTTTAAACTGCAATCTTGTTTCTCAAGCATGTCATTGTTTTTGTTATATAAGATATAGTTTATGTAGGTACAGTTTTTTTGTTTTAACAATTTTTTGTGGGAAATGTGACATCACGCATGTGGAGTTTTCAACCATAGAATATTTTTTATGAACTGCTTGTGAGGGTCATAAAATGTCCATGTTTTAGTTTTTTATTACAATTGTTCTGGTTAACAATGTGAGTGGGTGATAGCTGCAGGTATGGATGGGTGTCATGGTGCTAACAGGATGGAAAGAAAAGCGATTGAAGAAGAGAATGGATGGACAAAGCAAAAGAGAAGAAAAAGAAACAGTACAGTAATACTGAGTGGGAGCATTTGAGGGAGAAATGAAGACAGGAATGGATGGAGAGAGGGCTGGCAGGCGTCGGCAGAGGCAAGCTCCCTGACCACTGTAAGGAAGGGGGCGTAGGCCAGGTCTCCCATCAATTACAACCTTGACCCTCCTCTCTTCTCCTCTCTCTCTCTCTCTCTCTCTCTCTCACACACACACACACACTTTCTGCTCCATTCAACCATCCTCCCCCTGCCTCTCATCCTCCCCTGGTCCCTCTCCTCTGCTCCTATAAATCAATCGCTTCTCTCTTCGTCCCTTCCCCAAGCTTTCTCCCCCCTCCCACTATTCCTCTCTCCTCTTCATCCCTCGCCACTCCTCTCCCTCTTTTCATCGTTGGAAGTGCAGTGGGAGTAGAAAGGTCAGAGGTTGGCAGACAAGAGGGAGAGAAAGAAGCAGAGGCAACGAGGGAGTGTGAAAATGAGAGAGTGAGTGTATTTAATCAAAGTGGTGTGGGGGCAGATAATATCTCATTTTGATTTTTTTTTCACCGTTCTTCGACACTGAACTGCTGAGTGAGAGTGTTGCAATTATCCTGCAATGTTCTACACTATGTATGTTTATCTCATTTAGCTAAGACAAGGATGTGAGCCTTTTTGTGTGCAAATACCATCAGAAACTATTGTGTATACTATATTATACTATACTACTATACTATACTTGCGTATGAGGAAGTCAGATGTGAACATACACAGTGACAGAAGAGAAGAGTGATGATGAAAAATAAGAGCTCCGACACAAATTTGGATACAAAAACTTAAAGTCGTAACATGGACATGGCAAACAGGAGTGACATAATGCCCAGTGGGGAGGCACCGTGTAATATGCACTCATTAAAGTTAATTTGACTGGCAAAACAACCTTCTTACGTTACACAATAATATAAGTAATAATTTTTTAGAAGTAAAAGGTTTTGCATACATTTTTACTTCTTCCAATCACATAATAAATTAAGGGTCAATGTAGATTTTCATGTTGCAATAACATAATCCTACATTGAATCATCGTGAAAACAAAACTTTCTAGATGGGTTACTTTGGCCAGGTCATCATCAAAAAATCAAATTAGTACATTCATGATTTTGTTCATGTTGACATTAGTTGCTTCATGCATATTTATTAAAAACTTTTCTTTGTTTAGCTTTTCATATAGCTAGACGTCTAAACTCTGGGACAAGGCCGTTATGTTTAAATAACTGCCATGCTGATTCCAAACCGACTGCTTTGTCAAGGCAGTTTGGGCTTTAGATATATTTTACACAGTAGCCATTGTTAATGGAAAACCGTGTTCCGCTATGAACTTGCACACACATATAGTTTTTATCACAAACACGGTTGGTCAGTGAAGGCGCAACGGTAGCCGTCAATGCCTGTAACGTACTCGTATGACAGAGTGCACGGAACAAAGCTTTGTGACTAGCATCTAATGACTAGCAAACACTTTCTTACTGTTGCTGCTGTACAGTGAGTAGCTTCCTTGAACATATGATACGGTGCTCAACTTGAGGCACCAAGTGCTAAATGGCTTCCTGTCTTCACCCTTTTCTTCTTGTCCTCTATTCATGCCCTGCGCCATTTGTTTTTTAAGTCCTTTCTCAACTTAAGCTGTATCTACATTTTTTTTGCCGCGTTACCACGGAGACCACACACCACACGCTAGCTTTTCGGCAAGGACCCGCCCTACTTTACATCTGATTGGCTAGAACTCTTTTCATTGGTAGGTGAAAGTTCAATGATTGGTTAAACCTAGCGCATCGAAAACAAATCCCATTTGGACTCTTTAATTTATTCATTTTTCTAAAATAGTCATACTCCAGAAATCCGGCACCAAGCCTGAGAACTTTAAATTCTGCCTTAGTTAGAGTTGCGTTCCTCTTATATGATTAATAGGTGAAATCACTTTACTTAAAAATATAAAACCGCATGCAAGTTCCCAAATGTATTTATTAATTTTTCCTCACGGCCGCACACACATGTTCTTGTGTTCCTCAAACTTAAGACCACAATTCTGCCCCAAAGGAATAGTGGTCTTCTGATTTTGCAAAATGCTGTTTTAAGGCTTGTAAAAGTTTCTATTCCTATCAGAATTGGCCTCTATTAACCAAATAAATAAGCATATTTAATGGCTATAAATGCTACATGTAGCACAGTTAACAGAGAAAGATAAGGAAGAGACCTTTTCCCTTACCCTCCCTCAGCATGCCCACAGTCAGACACTTCATGAAGCGGCAGGCCTGGCACGACTTGCGTCTCCTCTTGGTGATCTCACACTCGTTGGTGGCTGGACAGCTGTACTCTATGTTGCCTGTATGTAAACATGTTGGAGGAAGAGAGAAAAGGGTTTCATTTCAGATGGATACTTCAACGGACAGGTTGGCAGACAACTTAGACAGATCCTGCTGACCAAAGACAAAGATGTTTCATATATACTGTCAATGTAATGTGTTAGAGGCTAGTACCACTTTTTCCTTTAAATGTCCACAGCCTGACTACTCCTTCCCCACTTTATCAGTCTTTTTTTATATTTTCATACTTCTATATTGTCATGTTCCATTTTTGCTATTTTTCTACGCTTTGTTACTACATGTCTAAATGAGATCTATTTCTACTGTGGCTCCTGCCTTTCTCCACTGTTGTTGTCTTTTATTCTATTGCTTTGTTTTCTCATTTTCAGCTTCAATCTCCCTCCAGTTCTGCCCATTTCCTCCATTTAGAAATTTCCTTCCACCCAGTTCAAAGCAAAGCACAGTTATGGATTTGTTAGGACAGTTTGGACTATTGCAGAATTGCTCAAACAGTTTTTTTTTGTTCAGGAAGGTTTATTTATCTATAGTTTGAACTGTATTGAGATGTGAACCCCCAAAAACACTTATTTCCTACTGGGCCCACCTGTACCACTACAGTACACCAGCAAGCCAATGCATCTCCCACTGAAACAGAGTAAACAGTGATTACTATTGACTGCTGCTGTGGAGAGGATGTTTTCTCATTACTGGGCTGATTAAGGGGGCTAGTTAGCTTGGGAAAAGGCTAAATGCACGAACCCTTCCTAATGGGTAACAAGATGCTCATTAATCGGACTTGTTAGTTAAAAAAGACTAAAGACTAAACATGCTAAATGCTGAGGGACCCTTACAGTCTAATGGACACTACTAATGGGACAAGTTATCTTAACCCAACCTTTACATGCTGATGATACAATAATCTGCAGATTAATTCAGCAATTAAGAACGACACTTACCTAGCACTAAGGCTAAATGTGCGTATGACTCAATCTGTGTGGGTTAATGTGTGGTTAGTCACTGAGACATTTTAACATCTATACATGCTATACATGGTGCTTCAATTACACGTTCGTGTACGTGTAATTGAAGCACCATGTATAGCATGTATAGATGTTAATGTTAAACGTTCAAAAAAGGGTATGAACAGTAGGCTTACATTACAGGCCAATATGCAGGTGTGATATAGGACTATGTAACCTATGTGCAATCTTGCTTTAGGGTTGGGGTATAAGATAGGAATTAGAAAGGGTTTAAATCAGAATGTCACTGCTCTCTCTGTGTGTCTTTATTTCTGTCTTTATGTGTCTTATTGTGCACTGAGGTGGGCTTACAGTAGAGAGGTTCTTGGAAGCTCTTATGTATGCCGTGTGAGTTTGTGTGTGTGTGTGTGTATATGTATGTGTGTGTTTGTGTGGGTGAGGGGGATATGTGAGGGCCTCAAATCCCCTGCAATCTCCTTTGAGATGTGTGTATATGTCCACCTGCTGCATGACAATTGATCACCATTGTACAGACTGCCAATGAATTTTAGTGTGTAAGCTGTCTTTGTTTTCACCTCTCCTGATGTTACACATCAAACTTTGTCTTGACATAAGTTCAGGCTCTCTCTCTTCACTTCCTTTTCTTAGCACCTTGGTTTATGCGTATTCTTCATAGTTCAGCTATTGAATAATTTGTTTATTTTCTTTAAGGCAGAATGAACAGAACCCCATGTTCGATGGTCCCATCTAGAAATGTTCCTGCACTGTATACCTTTCTCAGCTTCATCTACTTTTCTTCTTCTCTCTTGCTATCTTCATCTTCCCATTTCATTACCCTCTCCCTTGCCCTCGCACACTTTGCCCTCCTCCTTACTCCCCTTTATTCCTCTCGCTCAATAAGGGAGTGATAGATGTAGGTTGTCAGGTGTCGCTGGACTGACGCCACAGAAACAGCAGCTGCCAGAGCCACTTCCTCCATGTTGTGACATACACATGTGCGCACGTATGCACACACATGCATACACAAGCATGTACACACGCGCACACACACACACACACACACACACACACACCAACCAAAACATACCACCAATTTCATTCCTACAGCAATTTGCCCTCCACCTCCCCCTCTCTTTCTCTCATTCCTTGTTTCAACTTCTTGTTTATTCAAACTAGTGTACACATCAAACCTCCTCTCCTCTCCTCTCCTCTCCTCTCCTCTCCTCTCCTCTCCTCTCCTCTCCTCTCCTCTCCTCTCCTCTCCTCTCCTCTCCTCTCCTCTCCTCTCCATGCTCTCCTCCCTGTCCAGCTGGAGGTGTTTTTTTGGTGATTACCTGCAGTTTTATTGGCTAATGGCTTGAAACATACCAATATGTCTGCTCCTGCCCATCTGAGGCTGGCCATGGTTTCCAGCCAAGATACACACACTAACACACAAACGTGCATAAACACAGGCATATATGCAGACGTACACAGAGACATGCACTGATTTACATTGATGAGCCCAGGCCCACAAGCCCACACACAGACACACGGGCAACACACATCCACACTATCTGTGGATGAGTCTGGCTTGTGCAGTAGCCAAAGATAATGTCATGACCCATTTGTTCCAGTGGATCCAGGACTGCACAGTCTGCACAACAGCAACAATAATACTGAAGCACAAATATTGATGAACATTTTGTTTTTGTTTATAAAAGTATATTGATAGATTTTCTTAGTAAATTCTAGTTGTGTCTATTCAAGCTTGGAAAATTGCTGGTTTAAGGTTATTGTGAGTAGACAATTAAATGTTTCCTAATAAACATCCAAGTAAGTATAAGGTAATTTTCACCATCAATGCAAAGAGCCTGGTTCCAGTTTAATGTGGCTTCCCATCATTTTGCTCACCAAATTTTCATCACAACCTTACATAACGACAGTCCTGTGACTAGCTTTGCCAAAGTTTTGACTGCATAACCTTTCATTCTGGCCTTCCTGAGCTCTAACATGTCCACTACAGGTTGAAGGGAAGATTACAAATACAGTGAAAATGAGGAAACAAGAGAGAGGGGACAGGGCATTGCTTTAAATCTATTCAAGGTCATACCCTAAAGAAGCTCTGCTGTCAACATGGCATCATACCTATATGTTTGCTGGGCTCTAGGTATTTAATCTGTGACTGTATCCTCACCTTTGTAACCTTTAACAAGCCCACAAAATGAAATGAGACATGGTAGAATTGGTCAACTATTACACATTAAGTGATGACAGATGAATTGAGGGTTAAACCTATACACATAGTGATTACAAGGTCATGCGTGTGGCTGTCTATATTCAAGTGGGTTGGTATATATGTGTGGATGTGCTTCTATGAGTTTTCATTTGTGTGTGCGTGTCTCTACCTTTATCTCAGAATGTGTGTTCCAATCTCTTTGTAAGGATTGCAATGTGTCCTGATCTCATCCCATAACAAACACATACAGGTCATCTCTAGGTAGGGGTGACCATCTACTGTAGTGGATGTAAGACTCCCTACCCCCTCACATCTCTCTCTCTCTCTCTCTCTCTGGGGCTTTAATATGAAAGCTGCTTATCAGAGACAACAAAAAGCAGCGACAGATAGGTGGATGGATGGAAAGGCAGATAGATGAATCCTGTCTGATATGACAGACAGACTGTCCGGCTCAATGGATCGATGATGGCTGGCTGGCAGACTGGTACCTTGGTTATTGCAGTGGCATACTGACTGACAAGAGGGCATTTCTGCTGACTAATGGGGCCTATTAGTTACTTTAAAAACTTGAACAAATCATTAAAGACTTATACTCAAACACAGTCTTCAAAGGTTTATCACTTGCTGATCGACTTTCTGACTGGGTTAACCACCATGGTAGTCCTGATATAATATAGAATTCAACAACGTTTACCTGATTTCCCATACTTAAACATGATCAATGGCTCTATGTTCAATGGGTTATCAATTTTAATATTATATATTTATTTTTTATTGCCATCAAATCCCATGAAAAGAACAAAACCAACAATGAATGGATCCTACTAACCCCTGATATTATTCATCTGTGCAAGAGACCCCAATTGTCCAAAAAACTATGACGAACAGGTTAGTAAGCCACACTACTGGGTGACACGTTCCTTCTTAATCACCAACATGGGCACTGTAGTTTACTTTGAGTCAGTCCAGTACCATCTTGCTGCTGTAAATACTTCCTAGTGCTCCAAAGCAGTGGCTGAAAATATCTGTAGTCCAAAACCTATGGTGCTTAGCTTTTTACTAAATGAAAGTATATATATTCATGAAAGTATATATATTCTTCTGTTTACGAAGAATTCAGTCTTTAGTAGGAACAAATGGATTTATGGCTGAGTGTCAGAAAGTATATAGAGACGGATTAACACACTGTTGGTTTCAGTCCTTTCATGGAAATTGTTTGCACTCACAAAAGTACATAATATTGGCAACTTTATGATACTTTTTCTTATTATAGAGTTAAACAGTCTAATATGTATCTGCTTCAGTTGTGCTTGCTGTGGAATGGAACGTGAAAATCATCATAAAACCCAGTGAATTCATCACTGAAGTTGTTGATTTTGTACCGTTTGTAAGTGCTTTATTTGTGAAATTCCATGCACCATATATTGAATGATTACCCACATATTGCATAGATCATGTGAAACTAGAATGGTTTTGATATCCTTTGAACTGAGTGGACTAATGAACAAATGGCAAACTTATTGGCTTGCTTTATGGCTAATTGGCTGTGTGTAAGACTGAACTGTCCTGTGCTTACAAAGGTAAATGAAGGATATACTCTTGATTAAGCTAAGTATGAATTGGATATCCAGAAAACTGGAGAGAATATTCTAAATACCTGTGCACATTCTGGACTCCTTCTAGCCCTAACACGAGATAAGCAAAGGATTATTGAGCCTAATTCCTGGTACTCTTCTCATCATGTGGATTACTGCTCTACCCCTTCTTTTCTCTAACCCCAAACCTGAACTCCTGACCCCAAGACATGACCTCTGACCTTCCTGTGACAACACGTTATCTCCTAGACAACAGGCTTATAGCTAACACGCTTTTGAAGCATAAGCAGCTAGATCTGGGAATGCACTACCTGGAAATTACTCTTTGCTGTCGATGAAGAAGAGGTCAAGGTTGAGGGTGAAAGGCGGGGGGGCGTGTCTGGGAGTTGACGTGTATGCATAACCTGTGTGCATATGTGTGTGTGTGTGTGTGTGTGTGTGTGAAAGAGAGCATGCATGACAGAAAAATAAATGTTAAAGGGGAGAGAAAAATACACTGTGGTGGGTGTCCTAGTGGCTTACTTTGCAGAAACATGTACCACATAAAAATCTGGGTTCACATCTGGCCTGGGGCTTTTATCATATGTCCTGGATCTACCATAATGGCTCAGTTGTATGTGTGTGTGACAGTGTGTATTTTGTGTGTGTGTCTGTGCATTTAATTTGAAGGAAAAAAAGAGTTTATGTTTTAGGTGCTATATACAATATTCCTCTGAAAGGCTGTTCCCCTTTAAGGAGCCATCTGTTCAATATGAAAAACATTCTTCACCTTTAACTTGTGACCTTGCGTCCTGTGCAGCCAACCTTCTGTCATCAACACTGAATAGATCATGGCTTAGGGTTATGTCTAGAATTTTTAACATATATTAATCTAGACAGACACAGAGGCAGAAATGTAGACAGACAAACATTGAGAGATAGATTATAGACAGAAAACCAAAATAGAAGCCAACCTTGGATGGTGCGTTTGAAGAAGGCCTTGCAGGCCTCACAGGATGCCACTCCATAGTGGTACCCTGATGCAATGTCCCCACACACCAGACACAGCCTCTTGGGCATCGAATTCAACATGTACTCGCACTTAATCTGTGAATCTTCTCCAATAGTTGATGAACAGTCCTCGTAACGTTTTGATCCGGGGCCTCCAGCAGGACCCAGGGGCCCTGCGTTGGAGCCGTAAAGGCTAGGGGACTCTAAGCCGTTGGGGTGGCCGTTCATCGTGGACGAATAGGAGCCTGAGGCGTCACTGGAGCCACCAGGAGAGTGATGGTTTAGGCTGTCAGTCAGGGAGGCTGGACTAGACGGCTCAGTCTTTATATAGGAGGACGGACAGTTGGACTCAAGGTGGCGCTCCTTACTGGACATTCTGCAGAGAAGCCTAAGGAAGTGAGACAGGAACAAAAAGAAGAGGAAGAAAGTATTACAAGAAAATGTCATGTATAAAAATGTCAGAATAATGATAGATACTTAAGAGGGAAAACCAAGACAGGGAAAGGTTCAAGGAAAGTCAGAGAAGAAGAAAACAGATAGAGTGAAGGCAATGTTTGAAAGTCCAATTATAGCAATCATTTGTTCTAATGTTGTTGTATTTCCTAAATGGCCACCCATCCATCACATTTGTTATTTCTTTTCCTTAAGAGAAATGATAACAAGAGCTGTGCAGAGGGAGCAAAAAGGGACAGGTAATAGCAGGGAATAAGAGAATTGTATACAAAACTAAATAGATTGTGGTTCATTAGGGAAACTGTGTGTAAAATAGAGTAGCAAAGAAGCCTCTACAGTACCACACATAAACACATACACATGCTCGGGGCCGACACATCCGTCACTTTCCGGTCAATAGCAGCTTGTTCTACATGACGGCAATCAGTAAGCAGCCTCTCTGCTGCTCAATCATCCCAAAGACAGCCTCACACATACATAATGCTCTTACACACACACACACACACACACACATACACACACACACACAGAGTTTCAGAAGTTAGGGCCATTGATGCAATACAAAACTGTGTTTTAAAAAAACAAAACAAAAATCACTGCCAATCAGTCCCAAAGTATTCAAAGTATTACTGTTTCCTCACCTCGTTTTTTTTTTGCTGTCCCTCTCTTCCTCTAATCTGCTTCCCTTTCTTATTCCCTCTCTTTAGTTCTTCCTCTCCCTAAGGAGGTGGACTGGTGTCTTGTTAATGGCAGTTGTAATTAACAGCTATCTTCTCTCAGTCAGTATCTCTCCATCCCTCCCTTTGTCTAACTTACTATCTATCTGCCTGTCTCCCTATCACATCCTATTCAATGCATCTCTCTTTCTCTCTCTTACTCTATCCCTACTCACTCTCTCTTTCTCTTCCTCTTTGCATTACCACTCTATCTCCCTCTAACCCTGCCCGCCCTCCCTTCTCCCTTTTCATTGTTAAAGGCAGAAAGCACAAAAGGGGTTTTTAATTAAGGCAGGATGCTGCTAAACGAGGGGCTTCTAAAGTCCAGTCGGCCTGTAAAAGATCCCTGTTCTACAGGGACCCATAAAACACAGACAGCGCCTTGACGGAGAATATAGAGCCGGTCGGGAGAGGGAAGGGTGGGGGAATGGATGTAGACAGTAAAACAGGTAGGCAGACAGACAGAAAGACAGACAGAATGGAGAAAGTGAGAAAGAAAAGTTGGCTGCATTAAATAATGATAGCCAAATGGGTTTTAATGTGCTTTAATGGGTTTGATGAGCAGCAAAACTAAGCAGCCCTCTTCCTTTAGCCAAACCTAGACAGGCACTGTGAAGTAAAACCTTTCCCAGAAATTCATTGCTTCCTTCAGTCAATTCTTCCTTTTTATAAAGTGACATGCCATTTATAATGTACAATACTTTGGCCTTTCCCCCATTTTCATTATATATTTTATTCCCACCACCACTTCTCCCATCCCCTCACTGCAAGTTCTTCTAATTCAGTGACTGCAGTAATCGTGGCTTTGTGGTATTCACCAATGTCTATAAATCCTTTTATCTGATGCCAAGGTATACATTCTGTTTCGAATGAGGGGGGGCGGTGAGAAAGCTTTGGACACAAATCAAGAAAGAGGAAAGGATAGGAAAGGATGTTAAAAGGGATGGAGAGAGTAGAGGGATACAGAAGGAGAGACAGAAACACATAAAATGTGCTAGAATAAGCAAGAAATGAAGAAATGAATGTAAATGTGGGAAAGAGTGATGGGGTGATGAGAGATCGCACAGCCTGTGTTCTAGTAGAGGAAGAGAAAATAACAGAAAAAGAGAATAGAGACATTTAAGCAGATGATGTGATGGTGATGATTTAATCTCTCCTTTTTCACTCTTTATGCTCTTTTGTGCCCCCTCCCTTCGACCGTCAATTCCTCTGAGTACCATTAAGTGAAAGAGTTTAAGTGCCAAAAGATCTCAGGTGCTTTTTTCCTTTCTCTCTCTCAAATTCTCATCTATCTGTCTATCCTTCTCCCTTTCCATTCCTCGTCTTAGCTCCGTCTCTCTCTCTCTCTTTTTCTCTCTCTCTCTTCCTCTATCATCTCTTTTTCTCACACTTACCGTACATCTTTACTATGTGCTCTCTCACTTTCTCCGCTTATAAATGAAAAATAATGGCAGTAGAAGGGGGAGGAATAAAAAGAATAAAAAAAGAAGACATGCGTGCAGCGGAGAGGAGAAGAGGAAAGAAGATTAAGAAATCACAGCCAGTGCGCTGTGCTGAGCGAGGGGTTGAATGCATTTATGTATGTATGTTATCAGTATAATTACGGCGCTATGTAACGATGGCTCAGTGCTGAAAGAGCAGTCTTATTGTGCCTGTCTGCTCTTCAGATGAGTGTGGAGAGAGAGAAGGGGTTGGGTCTCCTTTTGTATCACCTCTTTATGTTTTCAGTGTTTAAAGAGGTTTATATAAAGAGGAAAAGGCTTGAGTGTGTTTCTTTTTCTTTTTGTATTTTCACAAGGGGCTCAAAGACGTGAGCAGGGTGTTATGAGACGATTGCAGTAAAACACAAAAAAGAGCAGGAATCAGATTTTAGTATTAGCCGTTTTGCCTAATTTTGTTACAGAAGAAGGGTTTTGAATATCATTTTCTTCCAGCTATTCTGTTCATGTTGATGCACTTCAGTGGAAGAGCACCATATTGTAAGACACTTATTCACTTACCAAAGTTGACAGATAGAACCCATGGACACTTTCATTGTAAAATGTAAAAAAAAAAAAAAATTGTACAGCTCTTAGAAATTTATAACTTAATTGTAGAACACATAGTCTCTTGCAATGAGGACTGACAGTTCATTTTAATTACAGGTTTAGATTTTTTGATTAGTGATGATAAAACTGACCACACACAGTGTTTGTGACACTTTGTGAACTAGATACAGAATGAGACTGAGGCAGCCAGAGCAAGCAGACAAAAGTGTCTGTTAGTTCCTGCAGACATCAAATACACACTCACACATACATATACACACACACACACACACAGACGCACAGACACACACACACACACACACACACACACACACACACACACACACACACACACACACACACACACACACACACACAAACCCACCAAAACGATTACTACCTTCCCTTGTCTCCATTTCCAGCTCGATCCCTGTCATTTTCTCTTTCTCTTCGTTCCCATTTCTTTTTTTTCATTTCTTACTTTTTTAAAGGCACAGTGACTCATGAAACAGAGATAAATATGTGAACGTGTAAAGGGGGTGTGGGGGTGTGGAGAGCAACACAAAGAATAGAATAATGTTTAAAAAAATAGAAATGGAAAAGAAGAATTGTTTTTTCTGTGTGTTTTGAAAAAAGATGGGCCACTTTAGTATGACAAGCTGTCATTAGAGCGGTGGGCTGATGCAGCGTCCT